>KZ808241.1:221845-256845 GCA_000696205.2 Oncopeltus fasciatus
GTGTGTGTGTGTGTGTGTGTGTGTGTGTGTGTGTGTGTGTGTGTGTGTGTGTGTGCGTGTATTGGCAACTTAACTGCAACTGGTTATATGACATATAATATGATATGTGTGATGCACCCTCTTACAGTTATTTGGTTATAAAATACTCTAATTTTATGTAGTTCATTTACCATAAACCAACAGTAATGCAGAGGTATGGCTAATCTTAAACCAAAAATAACCAAATACTCTTCCAAAAACCTCTCCCAGATTAGCTTGAAAAGCTCTCAACAGTGAAATGCCGCTCAAGGGCATTGTTCCAAAGATATAGACACCCCACAGATTACAAAGACTTTCCAGACTCGTAAAACAAAAATTAGATGTCTTATGAAATGAGACCTTTAATGTCCAACTGTCTACCCTCTCAGCAGGAGACAAATCCCTTTGGATTGCTACTTGAAGAATTCTTAAGAGCCATGAAGCTTCTACTTTCATGCATCAAGGAGATAGTTCCTGGGCTTCTTCTAACAAAGACAAGGCTGAAATGTTTACCCAGCACCTCAAGCAAACATTTACTCCTCTGAGACTGAGGAGTTTCTGGACATGCCATTACCTATGTCCTTGCCACTCAAGGCAGGAACATCTTGCCAGGCTAAGTATATAATCTCCCATCGGCCTAAGCACAAATCACTTGGATATAATTTAATCACTAGGAAAGTTCTCCCAAGGAGAGTTCCAACTTGACTCACGACTCACATGGGACTAACATACTAAAATTAAAAGATAAGAACTCAATTGGCAACATGAACTTTTATACAGACTCATGAATAAGAACTCCAATATTATAATAGAAAATAAACTGATGCTCTACAAGATCCTATGGAAACCAATTTTGACATACGGGTCTGAAATCTGGGGTGCCTTCCAACATCCACAGAGTCCAGTCCTTTCCCTCCAAAACCCTCAGAACAATCGCTAATGCTCCCTATTACGTATTCAATTCCTTTACCACGATTTTATTATTTTTTTTATTCAAGACCAAAAGAGAGAGAGAGAGAGAGGGAAAGAGAAAGAGAGAGAGAGAGAGAGAGAGAGAGAGAGATTGGGAGGGAGGGAGAAAGAGAGAGAGAGGAAAGGAGGGAGAATGAGATAGAGGTACGGGGAGGGAGAGAAAAAGAGTGATGGAGGGAGTGAGAGAGAGTGAGTGAGTGAAAGAGAGTGATAGAGAAATAGAGAGAGAGGGAGAAAGTGAAAGAGAGAGAGCATGAGAGGGAGAGAGCACATATCTGTTTCATCATTTCATGTCACTAAAGCAGTAGTCAAAGTTTGGTTCATTAATCATTTCTGAAAAGATTCCATGGAATCTATATATTCTGAATTTTATTGTGTTCCATCAAACATTTCGACCTTCACAATATTCATATAAAAATTGTAGTATAGCCACACACCCACCAATAGGCAGCATGATAAACCTAGCAAATTTGGGTTCAGGAGACTAAAATGTAACTATTCTTTATTTAAGAAAAGTAAAATTAAAGCATTTCTTATTTCATGTTTTACAACTTAATATCTTAAATGACTGATGTATTGGATGTTGAATAAGAATAGTAAGGAATCTAACTTTCTCTCCCACATATAATTCAACCTAGTTTGGGGAAAATACAAAACTATGTAGGTATGTAACTTGCAAGAGAGCATAAATTCCTGACATACACTGATCATTTAACAACTGTAGGCAGCAAGAAAGGAGATATACAAGAGCTCACGAGTACTATAACAACTACTATGGTGTGGGCCTTAAGTGGGATAGAGACTCAGTGCAATAAAAGGAAAAAAGAACTGCTAAAAGAATCTTAACAGTCAATTGCCCATGATATGAAGGTAAAGAAGTTATTCTAACTTCTGCAGAATATTTTGTTATCTGTTGTCAACAATGGTATCATGGTTAGAAGACCAGAAAGTTTAAGAGCAAAATTTAGACAGATAGATAGACTAATGAAACAATACATTGAACTCCATGGAATATTGCAAAACAATCAACCACGATAGACTGGTGTGCTAGTTATGGGGCTAAAGATCTACAAGGTCTGTAAAGCTAAGAGAAAAAAATTTTGAAAAAGTTTTTACAAATTATGCCTTAATAACTAATTTGAGATTAATATTAATTTCTAGTTGTCTATTGTTGGATTAGAACAATATAGTATTAATTACCATTATCTTCTAAAACAAGTTCTAATAAATGGAACGGAATACTAATGCATCCCTGCATAGTATATTTAACATGCTAATTTATTTATAATGAGTTTGTTTTTATTTATTCTGCAGGAGAATAGTGACTTAACTGTCCATTTAGCTGATGGTAAAGTTTATGTTCATAAACTTATTATGAGGACATTTTCTGAACATTTCAAAACACTACTGGATGACAACTGGGCTAATGGAGAGTAAGTATAAATTTATTTAGTAAAGATATTTTTTATAAATTTTAAGATAATTTCTTGAATATTTTTAATTAAAAATTTTGTAGGTATTTTAATTATAATTGCTCTATTAAAATACATTTCTAATTTACTTTATTTATTTTGTAAAAAAATAAACCATTGTAATCAACCTGAAAGTATTTTCATTAACCCTCTGATATATGCCATGTCAAGCTTTACAAATTTTAAGGATATTTAAAAATAAGCGTGCTTGCCATGTATTGCTTTTGCTGAAAACAGCTAGACTGTTGAAAATAACTGGTGAAATTTATGTTTTAAATAGCATCTTTCCATGAAATTTAAGAATTAAACCTGCAGTATGAGGCACTGCGCCTAATTCCTAGTGATTTTGATTCAACTTCTATGGGAGGGTTAAATTTAGGGTTGAAATATTAAAATTAATATAACTGCTAAGTAATGATACTTGCCTGGAAAGCAGGAGACCCGGATTTAAGTTCCGGCTGATGTAGTAAGATTTTTTTTTCTGGCTCCCTTTGCATTCCTTGTATATAACTGCTAAGGTTTATTTCTAACAATTTTACATTTTTGCCCATCTAATAATCATTGAAATTTTTATTTTTGTTCTCATAATTTTTGATGGGAAGGCATACATATTTCCTTCTTACCTAACTCAACTTTAATCATTCCTTTGATTCTGCCATCTCCCTCCCTACCTGCCACTTTCCCCTTTGGACATACCATTCACTTCCTTCTGCAACTTTATTGGGCTGACTAGCCATACACTGGCTTGGGGGAAATAATAATAATTTTTTCAATACAATGAAGTCAGTATCCATCCTTTATTAAATAGTAAATAGTTTTTTTTTATGCGTACATATTGTAGATCAAATATGGTCAGGAATAAAGAAAGCCGTACTGGAAGCTGCTACTTCTACTTGTGGGATTGCTTATGTTTCACCTACATGTAAGAGATCCAAGTGGTGGAATGACAGGGTGAAGGCATCAGTGGCGAGAAAGAAAGCCTCATGGAAAGAATACACTAGAAACAAGAATCTGGCCAATTGGGAACTGAAAAGGAAGGAGAAATGAATCTAAGCTTGTAGTAAGGATGGCAAAAAGAAAGAGCTGGGAGGAATTTGGTCAAAGCTTACAGAGCAACTATCACGAAAATGTCAAGTTTTTTGGAAAAAGATATAAGCAATAAAAGGAAAGAAGAGCAAACCGATAAGAAAGGTAAAAGACGAGAGAGGCAGATTGATTACCGGGGACAAAGGTATTTTGGAAAGATGGAGGCGCCACTACAAAGAGGTGTTTTGTAGAGATTCTGAGGAAATAATACCTAGAGAGAGTATACAGAGAGAATATGATGAGGTGATATGGGAAGAGGATGTGGAAGCAGCTGTAGAGAGATTAAGACTTGGAAAAGCACCAGGAAGAGACCTCATCGCCCCAGAATTTTATCAAATTCGGAGGGGCAAAACTGCTGAAAGCATTGCAGTATCTTTTCAGAAGTCAAAGGGAGGTTTTGCCTGGTTTTAGAATGGGGTAGGGTGATGACAGATTTCCATCAGTGAGGGTATGTGTGATTATTCCACAACAGATTGAAAACTGAGAGAAGTGAGTTCTTTTCAACTTTTGTTGAGTGATATATCATTTCATATGTGATGCCATCTTCCCCTAGAGCTGAGTTTCACTGAACATTTAATTAACAGAATTAATGTAATTAATGGCTCACTCAAGTTCGTCACTGGAAAAAGATAGGTTATATGGTAATAAATTACTTCCTTCTTGTACAAAATTAAGAGGAATAGACTTTTTTCATTTCTCTGTGAAAACAAACTCTTCTTCATAATTATTTGTGCTGAAGATTTTTTAAAAGTGAACCCCAAATTGTTCTGCTACTTCTTCAGGAGAGTTTATATTAGAATTTTCTACTTTTAAAATTGGATTTTGTTGGACAATACATTTCACACTTAAAGATTTTATTCTTCTCAAAACTTATTGTATCGTAATGTCCTTTGATGTACAATTTGGATATTTTTTCCACGATAGTTTCTTCGAAGTGTTTTTCAGCATTCGTTCAATAGCTTTCTAAATTAACTAATCTTGTCCAAGGTTTATATTTCCATTATTTATGCAATTAAATTAATAATTTATAATTAAAAATAATTTTATTTTATTTTATTTTTTTTTTTAGAGATAGTATAGATATGACACAGTACAATCCAAAAGCTTATAGAGCATTTTTAAAGTATGTCTACACTGGCATATTGGGCCCTTTGGAAGGAACAGACATAATAGGTAATAATTATTAGAGTAAGTAGATTAATAGAATCTCTTAAGACTACAAATAATTTTATTTACAGGAAACTGATTGTGATAATTGATAAAATTCCACACAACCAATAAAAAACTTTATTATAATATAAGAATTTTTATCTGCACCAATCCTAGATTTGAAAAACCTAAAAAATAGGTTAATGAGAGAGAATAGAATAAAAAAATCTTATGGAATAATAAATCATAACCAAATTAATATTTATAAAGAAAAATTAAAAAGTAAATAACGAGAGTCGACAAATAGCTAGACAATGTCAGCTCTTTCGAGCATAAGACGAATTCGTCTTTCTCGTGGGTAAGGCTCTCACTAGTGTGGTGGAGCTTGCGGATATAATAATAAGTTATCTAGCTTGTGGAAACATTCCGGCTCGGCAAACAGGAGATCCAGGTTTGAGTCCTGGCTGGGACAGATAGATTTTTTTAATCTATTCCCTCTCAATAATTGTTTAAAAATCACCTGGGATAATAAACCATAACTAAATTAATATTTATAAACATAAAAAATAGGGTCCATTCAAAATTTTGATTTATACATTTATTAATAAATAGACATATATATTTTGTCAGTACACAAACTGAATCATATTATGAAAATTTAGTGAAAAATAATAAAAAGTTAAAATAGAATGCTTTCTACTTCCCTTGACCAATAATTTGTACATGAATGTACTAGTTCCTTATTAATTTTTATATAAATGTTTTGTTTTATTTTAGCTTTATGCGACATTGCTGTGAGCTACTTTGAAAGTCATTTGAAAAAACTTTGTATTAACAGGTTTAATCATTGCCTAACAGTAGAAAATGTCTCACATTTATATGACTTGGCTGCTGGAAACCATTCGGTATGTTCTTTTTAATTAATACTATGTAGTATTTGATTTCTTTTTTATAATTTAATTATCATTTTTTTATAATAGTCTCTTGGTATAAGTTTGACTCACACTACTAAAAATTTCCAACCACAGAATAATATAAAGTCCAAACTACTACATCTGGTGAGTCCTTTAAAAATTATTTTTAACATGAATGTTAAATTTTAATTTCTATATGGGTTTTTTTCTTTTAAAAGGTAATAAACATATAATATCTAGTCTTATATTAAATTTGGTTTCTCTTCTTCTACTAATTATTACTATTAATCATTTAAAATGTGTGCAAAATTGTTAATATATCACTTGCTTTTTTTATTAGAACTTGTAGGCTTATGCACATACATTTTTGTGTCTTAACATTTTTATAAAAGTGCATCTGCATAAAAGAAAAATGCTTCATTTTTGCTTTGGGAATTAACCATTTCTTCATTAATATTTTATTTATATTGTATTAGAACAAAGAAGTTAAATTGTATTATTATTTAGCAAGATAAAATGAAATTATTGAACTATGACAGTAGCTTTCAATATTGTTGACAGAAATACAATATTATTTAACTTTTAGGTTTTCACTTTTATTTATTTATACTACTGCAACTGTGTTGTTTAGGAAATGTTATGTATTGTTAAAATAAAAATGAATAAATATAACTCTGAGATAATAAGAAGGGAAATGCCAGGGACCTCAGAAAATTTTTGTAATCCAGAGGAACTGGTCAAGCTGGCACCCTCAAGTTCTTCTATCCCCCTCCTTCCTCACCATTTTTCTGCTACATCATAAGTTTTGCAGTCAGGCAAAATATGTGACAATAACTTATACACTTAGGCATAAATTATTCCACAATCATATCAAGACATATTAAATTTATGTGGTTATTGCCCAGATCTCAGAATGATCAGCTAAGTTATATAAATGTAGTTTTAAAATTCTATAAGGTAACCGAATAAATTCTGAAACATCAGAATAGTTAGACTGGATGCAGCTTTTTTACTGAGGAATCATAATCAGCTCTTCTGCATATACTTCGCACCAATGGGCAATTGCACTCTCAAGCTCCTACCTTATTCTTCGATGAGGTTCTTCTCATCTCAATTGCTCGATAACAGAGCTTTTCATTTAAGCTATTTAGAAAATGGAATTCACTTACATCAAGCAGTGGCTAGAACTAGTGGCAGACAATTTGAAAGAATATAGTTCAACCCTTATGGACTTCTTCTGTTCTAATTGAAGCTATACACAATGAAGCTAGTCACTCAGGACCACCTAAAATTATAATTTTTACTTGTTCTTAGGATATAATATTGTAAACTTGTGAATTTAGCATTGTTTTATTATTTCAAACATACAAATGCTCATCTATTTTTTAAATATTTGCTTTGCTTATTTTATATGGTAGTTTATTTATTTAATTGATTTCAACTTTCAAATGGTAATAATGAAAAAAATGTATAATTCAGAATAATTCAAATTGGTGTAGAACTCAGCTCTCTTGAGTTTTATTCTTATTCATTATTGTACCATCTCCATTGTTTCTACCATAAAATGAGTATTAAAAATGAGTTTTATTCAATTCAAAAGAGTCTCTGATATTTAATATTTCTTGTGAATATCAAATATATAATAACCCTTCAGAATATTAGTAAAATATTTTCAAATTAATGTAATTAGATGTCGGCTATTGTGAAGACATGTTGACTTTTATCTACTCTTATCAGTAGTTTTTCTTAACTATTTTATTTTAAATTTTATTCCAAAAGTGAATAAGCAGAATAAACATTACAAGGAATGTAACTCCCTAAATGTGGACTCCCCTACTAAGAATAACCCATGCTCAGAGAAAGTTACTCTGGAGCCCCAAGGGCAGGATTAATAACCTATTAAGCTGAAGCTAATGGCAACACAACTGCTTTTTTAGTTTAATATTTAATATCTCTAATTTTTTTCCCAATAAAATCTCTTAAAGTTCATGATTTTGAATCTTATTCAAACTTTAAATATTTCATCCATTAAGTTTTTAGTTCTCTGGCAGAATAAATGTTTCTACATTGAATAAATTTACCAACAAATTGCTATGCCTTATATAAAAGATCCTTTTTTTTTTTTTTTTTTTTTTTTTTAAGTGAAGCAGATATTTAGGTAAATTAAATGTAAGTGATATTGAAAAGTTATAAGTTTGTGCTCTTTAATTATTTCCTTCCCATAAAAACATTCCTGTAGAGCCCTCTAATATGTCTGTTTTCATTTCATTTCTAAAATGAGGATATTTTCTTCTCCTCCCCTTCTTATAAGATATTGTCATTCATCAAGCTGAATCTTGTCTTTAGTTTTTTTTATTTTATATAGATAGGATTGATTGTATATTGGAAGCTAAGTGATTAAAATGTTCTTTCCACTTGGGACATCCTATAATGAGTCAGTCAAATTTTACTAATACATAATTATTAAAGAAACATGAATTCTCTTCAAGAATATAGCCACATTTTTTATAAAGTTTTAATAATAAAAGCTTTTCAACCAACGAGTTGTAAGTTTGAAAAAGGTCAGTTAGATAGGTCTAGATTGTTAGGTCACTATTCTTATACTATTGTAATCCAGGAAAAAAAGTTAAGAAATATTTCTTATTTTAATATCCCTTTAAGATGTTTTTTAATTTCAAAATAAGCTAGAATTGCATACTTTTTATTATTTAGAAAAAAAAAAGTAACAATTTTACTAATTTCTTATTTCTATTTATATCTTTAGTATTAATATTGGTGCAATACTTCTTTAAAATAAATATTCAGATTATTAACCCCTGTCAGAGTTCTTTGAAAGTTATTTTGCATGCCTTGTTTTATTTATCTGATTGCCATGAATAATATTTTGTGCTATTTTATGTATATTATTTATATCTATTACTGAAATATAATAACTATAGTAGTAATTTATTATATTAACAATGGCTTTTATTATGAAACTATATCTTCAGCCACCTTTTAACCTTATCAGTAATAACGATAGGATGCTATCGAGTATGTATGCTCATAAGTTTCTGAGTTTGCAGATGACTGAATATCTCTCAAAGATGTTTTATCTTCCTCAAGCAAGGACTACAAAGCTGAAGTTTTTTTTTTTTTCAAAATTTGTGGATTACACTTTCACTTGCTAATTATGTTTGAAAATTCCTTGAGATCATTTTGGTTTTATAGATCACACACACGAATCACGTGGGGTATCTTTGTGAAGTATTCAGACAACTGGAAATTAATAGCCTGATTCTAAACCAAGAGAAGTTTAATTTGAATGAACTCTTAGTGTGCCTAGTAAATATCTAGTTAAATATTACAGAGAAAGGAATATTAAGCATTTAAAGAAGTACGCCTCAAAGAAAGGCTTTTCGAACCCCTCAAATAGTAGACCAAGAAAATTAACACAAACCAATTACTTTGAACTATGAAAACAACAAGGTAAATGAAATCTACAGGAATAGTCTGGAAGAAGCAATGCTTGGCACACAACATAACAGAACTTTCTTGTACTGTTGTGTATTTAATTATTGCATTGAGCAATTTTACAAAAAGAAAGTGAAAAGGTTTTTCTAACCAAAAACAAGCCCATTGTATATACTTAATGTTAACAAAAGCCAACATCAGCTTTGCCAATGGGAGTATCATGTTTTATGAAGTCAGTTTACCACTGATATAGAAAGATTTAATTTAAACTGATATACTCTGGAGGACAAAAAAAAAATAAGTCTAACTGAAGACAGAAGTTGACTAGCCAACCTGTCACCTGAAATCTAAGGTCCACAAGGTTAAAGAATTGAATATCAGTCTGAATTTTTAAAAATTTTAAAAACTGCCCTCATAAAATAAACTTTACTTAGGCAAAATATTTGAAATTGATAAATTTACAACTCTTTGAAGTGAATCTCATGATCATAAACCCCTATCTTTTTACAGTGCCACGCAATTCAATTAATGAGAGAACCATAATAGAACAAACATCTTTTGAATGTTTCTTCTATTATTTTAATATCTTTAAAATTTTGAATAACTTTCTTCAATTGTAAAGCTGTTAAATGCTTCAGGGTATAAGAAACCCATTTAGTGTGGGACCTAGACTAAACACGTCTATGTTCTGGACCTATAAGAATATTTTTTAATTTTCATGGGCTAAGCCTACTAGGAATAAGAACCTATCAAAAGTAATTTTATTCCAATATGAATATAAATTTCACTCAAATTCTATCAAAAACATAAAAATTTTGTCATGCTTTTTGAATTATTGCTATCACTAAACCAAATAGAAATTATACAAAGAGAAAATTATTCATCAGATATAAGCATATATAATAAATATATGAATATATATAATATAATCAGATATAATTGTATTTTAAAGTATAATTTTGAAAGATTTTTAGAGCTAGTGTCAATGGCAAAGAAATGATTTATTTGTATTTTTAGAAATTTATTTCATACTAATAATTATGCTGAACTGCCTGAACATCTACAACCAAGATTTTTATTAACAACATTTTATGTGTATTGGTGTCAAGAAATTTTTGTATAATTTTAAAAACAGTTGTTTTTAAAATAATTGGCTTGCAAAGGGGTACAAGGAATGTGTATAAAATTGAAAAAATTTCTATTTGCATACATTCAAAGGGTGCTACAAAATTTTTACATGGGATTTGAAAGAAAGACCTTGGAGGCCTCAAGTTACTGCTAGTAGCTCCAGCAATACATCTCTGGGCTCAGTAGCTCATTATCAGTGATAGATTAAAGTGAGGAATATGGCATCATGGTGATAAGGTGAATTAAGAGCAGTTTTAAGATATAATTTAAAGCATAATTAATGCATAGATCGATTCTTAGAAAATATGAATATTACTTATTATTATTTAATAATAATTTTCTGTAAAGAATGATGTGTCATTTGACTATATTCAGGTAGCATAGAGTATTCGAAAGAGGTAATTTTGCTGTGGAGGATGCTAAGATAGATAGGTAGAAGACTGTGAACATCAGTAGCTGAGGAAAATATTTCTGCGGTGAAGAATATACTGAAGACCAGCAAGTGATATATCAACAGTTTCAAGCAATAGCAATTTATTTGATTCTAATAAATAATTTAAAGGTAAAGGAACTTTGTTGTCTTTGGGTGCCTTAAAGTCTAACAAAAAAACAAAACATTTTTTTTAGTCACAAGAGCTTTCTCAAACTTGGCACAAAAAAAGAGCCTCACTCTCATATGAAACTTGATGAGCTGTTTTAGACAAACAGAGAAATGAATTAAATGTGATGGAAATTATTTCAGAAAATTAAATAAGTAAAGCTGTATAGCAAAACTATACGAGATCCTGAGCAAGACTCAAAAATTCTGTATAATCTTGGTTGGTATTCGAGGACCCTATCTACAAAATCCATCCCAATCCATTGTTATCCTCTGGTACTCCAGTATTTTCATACTATAATTCTTTTTATAGGCTCCCACTTGAGCTCATTTCAAAATTGTATAATTCACTAATATATTATTTGATTAATATCCCAGAGTTTCAGGTACTTCCAAGTTCCTTTTATATTAGATCATCAGTAAGCACCAAAATTGCTTGTAGAAGAAAACTATTGGATGATTATCAGAAATGCCTAAAATGTAGGCCATTTAGAGTTTGATGCCTATCCTGAGAATGTCACTTTTTTTGAACAGCTATAACATCCATTAAATAAAATCGTATACTTCATATAAAAAAAAAAATTAATTATATCTTATTGCATAAGTATATGCAACAGACTTAACAATATAACATCTTTTGTCTAGAAAATTCTTCTTTTCTTCTTTTTTTCTTTACATACAAATTCTTCTTTTTTTTCTTTCTTTTTTTTAAAAAGTATTTCCAAAATTTTAAAGTTCTTATACCATAGTAGTCAATATTTAATACTTTTGAAAAAATCTTTGTGTATACAGGGGCCTATAACCTACCCTTAGTTGAATATATCGCAATGACATTAATTTCTGCATTCTATACAGTATATGGATTTTTGCTTTGTTATAATCCAGGGAGAGACTCAGACTCCCATCCATGAAAAAAAATGTTCAGGCAGGTTACTAGAAAAAAAGTAGTCAAAATACTGTGCTATGTCATATTGAGATCACAAAGTGGATAACAGTTTTGCCACTGGATACATTAAGGTTTATCCAACACTTTTATAGTTCAGCTTCAGAAATTAGAATGAAATAACATAAATTTGGAGGAAGTTTTTTTAAAAACTAAATAAATCCTTAACTATGCAATTATTATTTCATAAGCATATGTTTGGTTATATTTCTTCCTTTAGTACTTCTAAAATAATTTACATGAAAGCAATATTCATTTTTATTTTGGGGTGGAGATGATTTTCTGTGTAATATTTAAATGAACAATATTCCCCAAAAAGTTATTTGTTGTAATTAAATTACATGATGAAAATCACTTGAAAAATATGTTCAATTATACTTATTAAAAGGTGATTTTATGCTCATTTTTTCACATAGTATTTTAAAATCAAATCTGTCCCTATTAATTGTTATCCAAAAGAACTTCAAAATTTATTTTTCGGTTGATGAGGAATAATACAACAATGCGTAAATCTTATTCATTAACATTTTTTTTTTAATTTTCAGGAGCTTGTTAAGTCTTGTCTACATTTCACAAGTGAAAATTTAATAAAAGTGATATTATCAGATGGATTTGAAGCTCTTTCTCCCCTTCTGGCCAAATCATTGATAAGAGAGGCTGTAAAATTGAAGCACAATCTTTGAAGTAATACAATCAGTATTCATGAAGCTATGTGGCACTCAGCTTAAAGAACATAAGCCCTAACCACTTAGATATTGATTATATGGAAGTAAAATTATTAAGCTGATTGGTCGCCACTTTCTTTTTTACTTAAAAAAATTGTTGTCCTTTGAGACATCATTTTTGACTTGGAAAGTTCAGTAATAATTTTGTTAAATAATTATGCTTCTATGGTAAATATAAATAAAACAATAATTATAAAATGCATAAATGAAATACATCTCACTTAAGAATACCTGAATGAGAATATATTAATTTAAATAAATGTTTGAACCGTTAGCCACAATGAGATTATTTTTCTTACTCAAGAAAGAAGAGAGTTAGGTTTTGAAAAGAAGAAAAGAGGATTCCTTGGTATTTAACTTTTTAAAATATTTTGTAATTAAATTTTGCAGTCTTTTTTTGTATAAAAATTATATCTACTGCATATGTTATGCTTAATTTTAATAAAATATCTTATTAAACTGTTCTGAAAAAAATATACTCTATGGATGACAATTTAAAACTTGTAGGATTTCTTAGCAGAATTCAAAGAGTAAAATTATGTAGAGATACGATTTATTCATTTTTTAAATATTTCTGTACATCTCAAAAAAAAAGTAGTTAATAACAAATTATCATATTGTGACTACTAGTTGTGTAAGCATATTTGAGTTCTCATAATGATGATTTTAATACATTTTGCTGGAAAAAAAAAATTTTTAAAAAAATGAACATTAGAGTAATTATGAATTATCACTGGGGAAAAACCATAAAACTTTAGCTTCTGTGTGAAAAATCATTTCACTCTTTAAAATGTTTTTCAACTTATAGTCCTTAAAAACAATATTTTAATTACAGAGTAGAATAAACTAAATTGATGAACAATGGGTGTACATAAAAATTCATATGCTCCAACAGAGGTATATCAAAGTAAACTTTTCAAAAGGCCAAAATAAATTTTGCACTTAGGCTGATACTTGTCTGCCTGAGTTGAAGTGTTCAAAAATAAAAATCAATGAATCAAAATGTATTTGCTCTCCTAGCCCTAATATCTTTGAATTTATATGTTAATTAGTATTATTTTCTTTAATAAAGAGATATTTTGTCTGCTGAATGCTTAAAAACATCTGTATATACTTCATTGTATTTTTAATATCCTCTAAACTATGAATATCTGTAAATAAAATATTTTATTTAACTGTTACTTTATTTCAAGAAAGTCAGCTAAACTCCCCCAGTTTAACTAAACTAAAAGCCCCCAGATTTCCTAGCTTTCTCCTATTAGCTGAATACCCGACATCAAAATTCTATCATTAGTAGCTTCTGTTCATTTATGCTCTCAAAATAATAGGACTTAGCAATAAAAGATGGATGGACTGAACACAGTTGCTTAAAAAAAATTTACCGTTTCTTCTTCCGGGTTGGACCGTGTCAAATTGGTATTATTAGCCGAGCTTTCGCACATCATGTGATGGCTTCTTCAGGGCTGAAAAAGGTCCAACCCGGAAGAAGAAACGGTAAATACTTCTGACGACCGTCGAAGCCTACGTGAACATTTAAAAAAAATTGTTTTCTTAGTGAATCTTTATCTTAAATTAAATCTTAAATGGATACAGTGACAATTATTTAAAATTATAATTATTACTTTTTAGGGAAAGATTTTTTTTTTCTTTTAATATCCTTAGATTTATTTTTGAGGTCCACAGATTATGAATAAAAAGTTCTCCATTGTGTTTGAAAATTGATTTTGATGGAATTTAAAATAACTCTCATACCTTATACTCTCCGTCTTCATTGGTTTCTGTACACCATCTCCCATTGGCGAGCACTTTCGGACATTGTCCATCTTTTGGCCGAATACATACGTTCACTGTCACGGTCCGTATTCAACTTCAAGTGACCGTGACAGTGAACGTATGTATTCGGCCAGAAGATGGACAATGTCCGAAAGCGCTCGCCAACGGGAGATGGTGTACAGAAACCAATGAAGACGGAGAGTATAAGGTATGAGAGTTCTATATTCATTGGTGGTAGAAATAATAATAACCCTTTAGAATTTAAAATAAGGTTAAAACTTGTTATGAACATTGTTGAAGATCATAAAAACTTTTAATTACTTTATAAGTGACAAATTTATGTATCATGCATTTTTAATATCTATAAAATCAAAACTATAATTCTTATCAATTTAAACAACCGATTTACCTAATCTTATTGTGTCAGAAACTTCAACCCAGGGGTCTCCTTTTTTTCATTATTCTTTCATTAATTCTAAATAGAACGCCTTCCACAATTATATAAATTTATAGAAAATAAAAATAAATGTAACAAAATATTATAAATTATTAATATGTCAAATAAAAATGCCCAAGAGGTGGAGTTAGTGTTGCGAAACTCGAATTGGTAAGAAGGATTAAATTTAAAATATGATAGAGGTAGTGAGAATAACCTTTTCAAGGGCTTTTCCATTGATTAGGTGGAAAGAATTGGGAGAATGAAATGAGATTGTTCGAAGGACTAGATTTTAAAGGGGTGTATGTAAAAAAAATAAATAAATGACTATTTGACCAAAATCAAGATTGAGAAGGAGTAAATGTTCTAATTATCCCTTTAGAGCATTCTCTAAGCTTGTCTCTAAGTCTCAGTCAACTTCTTATTAAAAAAAAGTCTCAGTTTAGTTATTAGTTTCGAAGAATAAACATGACAATGTTCTCCAAAATTCTCATAATTTTAAGGCATTACTGAAAAAAAATTTTAACATCTGCTAAAGCAATTCGTGGAATTATTAAATATGAAAGGAATGTCTCCTTTAGCAGCGAACTGCACAATTTTGATTTGAAAAGTTGAGCAGTGGAGATAGGTTGAATCAAAAGATGCTGTTAGTCACCATCTACTCTCCATGAAAATAGTGAAAAAAGCAGTAGACTGGTCCCTCGTGAACTTACTCCCAGCAATCAGCTAACAGGTTAGAAATTTGTGAAATTTTATTGAAAACCCCTACTCTTATGAAATATTGCCACATGTGATGAAAAGTGGAATTACTGGCGAAATTCGAATACCCATAAGCAATGGCTAGATCACTGTCAAATTCCTATTCCGATTACTGCAAGGGGGCAATTAAAAAGATTAAAAAGAGTACTTTTTTTGGGGGGGGGGGAAGCTGTTTTATAATTTTAGAAGTGATAAGCTCAAAACTAAAGCTTTGAGGGAAGTGTTTCTATTTACCATACTAAAAAAGTACAGAAGAACAAGGACATCAAAATATTTGATAAGCTAATCAAGTTTTACCCTGTTTTTAAATTTATCTTTCCCTAGGTAGCAGTATATATGCCCACAGAAGATTTCGTTAAGTGGTCTATTTTGTTTCAGTTCATTTCTAATAGGTTTTGATCCAAGATTTTTTAAATGACAATAAGGCCTTCATAAGTCACTGCGATTGACTAAATAACATTTGCATGCTAGGATACGATGCCTATATCACAATATTGCTTAGATAACCATACCATCGTAAGAGTAAATTAAGTATTTAGTTAGTAATAATGTCAATACATTTAATAAAAACCAACAAGCCCACTTGTTAATACTTATATAAAATAGGTTTTAGATTTAATCTTAGGTAGATTATATGTCTACACTGGGATTAAAAACTAGTATGTCTCATCAGGAAAACATTCAAGGAAATGTACATTCCTTCATCTGAAGGGAACTTTTGATAATACTCTATGCCACACACAAAGAAAGGCTTATAGCAAAGAGAGGCATGTCCCAATTTTGTTGCCACAAGAAAAAGGTGCCCCCACTAGAAATTCTTTTTCTTTTCTTGTGGACCCTTGTGGAGAGAATCCTGCTAGTCAAGCTTAATGGTCCGGCCTTCGAGGTAAAACATATACTGCAAGGAAAAAGGGAAGTTTATAAACATCCTCTTAGAAAAGCACAATTTGTAGTTATCTAGAACAATTTCCAACATATTTCTATCTACGAGAGATTAAACTGGAACCCCCTTAGCTTGAAGGAACATAACTTCTTGGGGTAAAATTTATTCTTGTGAACATACTTGCAAGTTTCTTTTAAATACATCCATAAAAAAGCTACAAGCGGGACCTGATTGGAAGGCTCAAGGAGAATTAAGCCCAAAAGACTTGACGGGTTGTATGCTGCAATTGTCTTCCCAATGATCTACTCTGCCTTATTATGGTAGAAAGGTTGAAAAAAAAAACTTTAAAGACTCATATGCCTTAGAATAACTGGAAAACCTACTGTGAGAAAAAAAACAAGAATTATTTTTCAAATAATTCTTTGGAAAAAAAAGATCAGCACAGCTTGTCACGAAATTTAAAAAAAACATTTGGTCATTTACAGGGACCAGTCCTTATAAATACCACCTAAAAAAGATGAATTTAGTGGAGTATTTTTATCTGAAGTTACTACATAAAGAGGATTTCTACCTGAAGTCTAAACCTGGTGAGTGAAGGGGCAGCAAAACAATTGTTGTTATTGAAAAGATCTTATCTATCGCAAATTACAATTCATAAGAAGGGCGATTGTCAAACCTAAGCACAACAGTAATGCTTATTCCAGGGACTTACAGAGCCCTAAATGTTCATCTGGGATTTACGAGTGAATGGTTCAATATCACAAAAGATCCTTTTTGGGTTGGGTGATAAGGGATTGGAATAATAATTAATGCAAACCTTTATGTACCCCACTCAGAAACTTTCACCATCTTATAACGACAAGTCTGTTTCGAGGAATTTCACCGAGGAACAAACCCACAGCAAGTGAGTGAAATACTCAATTATTTTTAGTAGCAAGGAGCATACAGGCAGACTTGCTTGGTCAAGGGTGTCCCCTCCAGCTCCCAGCCAGCCGGCTGTTATTGGCCTTCTTACACTATTGGCTAAGCAGATAAACTAATCTCTGCTCGGTCCCCGGCTTAGGGATAAAGAGCAGTAAATATTTATTACCTACGTAATGGGAAATACTTACCATCATAAAAAAAATAGCAATGAAAGGAAAGTGCCCTCATTTAGCAGGAGGCTCACAAATTTCGCACCCTAAAAATAAAATAAAACAAGACAAAAATAGAGCCACAAATGAAAATATACACACCTCCACAAGAAGTAGAACTGCATCGCCGGTAAATAACCCACATCAACCAACAGTCTCACCCTCACCCGCTCAGAGAGACTTCACCATTTTTCACAGCGAACCCATTCAATGTGCTCTCTAATGAAGGGACCATGGAGACCTCTGAAACCTCACAGTGAGTAACAAATCCCCCTCCAATATTCGTTAAAAACATTTCAAATTTTGGCTTGATGTGCAGACAGCTGGGTGAGAAAGTAGACCGTGAAAAATACTTATGTATGAGTCGAAAGACAGACACTAAATTCAATCCTGACACATCAGATACCTGAAATCAGTAAAAGCCCAGTTTCATACGTACCAGCTAAAAGAAGAGAGGACTCGACTTGTAGTTATTAGGAACCTCCATCACACTACACCAATCGATGACATCAAAGAAGAACTCGCTGACTTAGGGTTCGTGGTGAAAGACATTCAGAATGAAAGAGGAATAGATAAGTCACCCCTACCACTGTTTTTCGTAGATCTTGAAAAAACGCTCAATGTTCAAGAGATATATTCAATTTCAGCACTGTGCCGAACAATCATCAAAGTTGAGAGGCCCTACGTAAAAAAAGAGGTACTTCCAGTCGACTGGGTCTTGTTTAGAACTCTCATAGAAGAGTCACTTGACCTCGGAATTTCTCTGAGAACCTCAGATGATCTAGATGACGCTGTACACCCCTTTAGCACAAACGTACAGCAATGCATGTATATGGCTAATCTCAAACCAAAATTTACCAAATACTCTTCTGAGTCCCAAAAACCACTCCCAGAATTGCTTTAAAAGCTCATAATAGCGAAACGCGGCTGAACAGCTTTGTTCCAAAAATATAGACCCACTCAGATCGCAAAGACTTTAATTATCTTTCCAGACTCGTAAAACAAAAATTTGGTGTTTTACGAAATGAGACCTTTAATGCCTATCTGTCTGCCCTCTCAGCAGAAGACAAATCCCTTTGGATTGCTACTCTATGAAGCTTCTACTCCCTTGCGTCGAGGAGATGGTTCGTGGGTCTCGTCTAAAAAAAAAAAAAAAAAAAAAAAGCCGAAATATTGGCCCAGCACCTCAAGCAAACATTTACTCCTCATTCAGATCCCTTAGACCTGTCCAATGCCGCGGAGACTGAGGAGTTCCTGGACATGCCATTACCTATGTCCTTGTCCCTCAAGGGAGTAACACCTTCCGAGGTCAAGTATATAATCTCTCATCTGCCTAAGCGCAAATCACCCGGATATGATTTAATCACCGGCCAAATTCTCCGTAATCTTCCCAAGAAGGCAATTGTATTCTTGACCTACATTTATAATTGCATATTCAGAACTACCAACTTCTCTCTCCTCTGGAAATATTCTTATATAATACTATTTCCCAAACCTGGAAAACCACCACATAATCCCTCATCCAACCGCCCTATAAGTCTCCTTCCTACACTTTCAAAGGTTTTCAAAAAAATACTGTTAAAACGAATGATGCTTTCCATTGAACCTTTCAATACCCTCCCAAATCATCAGTTCAGCTTCCGAAGTAAGCATTTTACTGTCTAGCTAGTGTTTCGCGTTGTAGACTACATTTCCTCTTCTCTTGAACGCAGAGTACTGCCCAGGAGCTTTTTTGGATGTTCTCCAAGCATTCGATAGAGTTTGGCACAGTGGTCTTCTGTTTACCAGCTTTACTGAACTTACCTCATTATTAAGTCTTACCTATCCAACCGTTTCTTTGGAGTTCGGTAAGGATTAGATTACTCCGATTCCTACCAAGTGGAAGCGGGAGTTCCTCAAGGTAGTGTGTGTACCTTGGACCTATACTATCCATCTAAGGGACATCCCTACCCATCCAAGTACCCTCTTAACTTTATTTTTGGATGACAAAGGACATATCCTCCCATCCCGATCATAAAACTGCTCATAAAAACCTACAAGATCACCTCGAAAAAATCAAACAATGGTGTGGTAAATGGAGAATAAAAATCAATGAAGAAAAATGCGTTCAAGTTAATTTCCAACTACGGAAGAAAGACTTCCCTGAAATTGTGAAATTTAACAATATTCCTTTACCACATTCAAATTCCGTTCGGTACCTTAGGTTCCATCTTGACACACCACTTACATGTGGAGAACATATTAAAATTAAAAGACAAGAACTCAATCGGCGATGTGGACTTCTATACAGACTCATGAATAAGAACTCCAATTTTACGATAGAAAACCAACTGACGCTCTACAAAAATTTTTCCAGCGCCAACTCTTATCCATTTCATGATGTCAATTAAGTAAACTAGCCAATTGACTACGTTCCTTCTTTCTTTCCAACCCCGGTAATCTGCTCTTCCAGCCCACATTTTTTTTTTTTTTTTCAAATTGGGAAACTTCCTCCTCCACTCAAGATTTTTGTGAAGTTAAAAATAAAACTGAATCCGTAAGATTTAACTATTTATCTTCATAATCAACCAAGGATTAGTTATTTTTGTCTGAAAAAGACATGTTTTCTCTATGTTACCTTGTACCCATATGCCATAATAATCTTAAAAATTACATATTTAATTTTAAATAGAGTATTTTAATGCTTAGAAAATAAATAATTGCAAATCTAAGGAACAAGTTTATTCCATTATGAATATTCTTTGGAACTAAAAATAATTTAAATGAAAACAAATATANTAAATATTTATCTAAATTATTTATTTTAAATAATTAAAACGCAATTCTAAAAAACAGAAATTGGTTAAAAATAAAATAAGTCAAAGAAAACAAAGCTTTTGGAGAACAATTGGTTATGGCGATATATTCTAGATAATTTTTTATTGACATTTTCATATAAAGAATGAAATACTCCAAACAAATATAATGATTCTAAATGGACAAATTTTCCCCAGCCAATAGTTAATGAAAAATTTAACAAATTAGATAGATTTTTTCTGAGGGGGGGGGCGAAGGATATCTCAAGTCACAAATTTGTTTGCATATTATTTATGATATAAATAATGACTTTTTGCCTTTTTAAATATTAAAAAATTAATTAATCTGCAATATTCGTTCTGCTTGCCTGATAAAATATAATTTTATGTATAACATATTTCTAATAGGAAATTCACATAAATTTATTATGAATAATTTATAAGATTAAAAATTGTATGTAAATCGTAATATTATTTTATTCTTATGTGTTTACATTAAATATAAGCGAATCTCTTATTTAATCAAACGAAGCTCACTAATGATATTAGAAGGACTACAATGGATATATTAAAACCTTTTTCTTATTTAGTCTATAATTATACACATATTTACTATTATTAAAATTTTCCAGGTAAATTCATTTTGATACTTCCTGCAACTCATTGTTAACCAGAAAAACTTATATTAAGCTAATAACCCATGTGAATGATTGTGCACTAAAGTTTTCTATGAAATTATAAACCGGTCAAATCGGCAACACTGTGCTTCTAAGTTTTTAACGTGTATTGTTGTTTACCCCGAATACTCGGCTCCTAGTCTTTTAGTTATATTTTAAGCTCTAACTCGTATATTTAGTAAATCACATAAGCAAATGTTCGCTCAATTAGTTTAGTTCGAAATATTTTAAATTGATTTTCGTCATGTCTTCATCGACTGCTTTTTCTTCAAAGACTGGTGGTGGTGATCAAAGCTTCCAACAATTGGACTTAAGCGGAAAACTTATTATTAAGGTTTGTGATTTAATAATGCTTTTAATAATGCTTGTAAGTCAAAACAAACTCGTCAATTAAATTATATACTTATAGGTTCAATTGGGAGATGATGTTAGGAGAATACCAATTCACAATGAAGCTATTACTTATGATGAATTGGTTTTAATGATGCAACGAGTATTTAGAGGAAAACTAAGTAGTTCAGACGATATAACAATTAAGTATAAGGACGAAGGTATGAAATTTACTTTTTATATTGAAATTAACTTTCTAGTATACATTAAATAATAACTTCTTGTTATAATTTTTTTTTAGATGGAGATCTCATAACGATATTTGACAGCTCAGATTTAGCTTTTGCAATTCAGTATAGCAGAGTTTTAAAACTTACTTTATTTGTTAGTGGTGATGGAAATAAATTATATCAACCTCCTCAACTTAACAAAATAAGAGGTGATCTTCGTTCAATCAGAGACCAAGTAAATCATTTACTGGACATCATTGAGCCACGAGCCTATGGTGATGCATCTAATTCATCCTTAGAAAGTAAGTATTTTCTAAACACGCTAAAGTTAAATATACAGCTTAATATATTGTTTTTTAATTGTTATTAGCAGTTTTGTGTCCTTTTTACACCGATTGACTAAATACTTTTATTACTTTTTCTGTTACCTTAAACATCTCTCTTCATACATCCTTTTTTGTTTAATGGTACATATTTATCATTCAAGCAAAGGGAGTTGTTAGCTATAGGTTTTTTTTTTTAATTTGTAAATCATCAACAATTAGTGATATTAATAACATTAATAATAAGTTTTTAACATAATATCAGGCAGGAATATTTCTAATATTATGTTTTTGTCAAATTATCAGACAGAAATATTTGATAGGTTAAGTATATAGGCCTTTAACGCCAATTTAAGTTTATAGTTAGACTTTGTGCCATGTGTTATATTTTGTTCATAATTCTTCAAATTGTGTATACTCTTTCACAGACTTATTATATTATAGCATTTTCTGAATGCTTCAGTTACCTCTATTTAATTTATACCCAAGTATTAGTTGGTTCAACTTCATTATCTGGGCTAATTATTTGGAATATTGCCTCTTATAAATGCCTGAAGGATAACATTTTTAAATCTATCAAGCAGATTATTTTCTTCTTTATCCATAATATATTTTGTTGCATTATACCTGTCTTGGGTATATTGACAATATTAAAAGTGTGCAAAATTTTAAACTTTTCTTGCTAAATTTGTGGGTAATATCAAGCAAAGTTCTACTGTAATATTGATTAGTTTCTTTAAGTCTCTTTCCTCTTGGATTTCTTTCCTCTTTGTTTGGTATTCTCCAGAAATCATTCTCTGGTTTTGAATGTAGTAAGTAGTTAGTAAGCACACTGACTTATGTCTATTTATTGGTACTTTAATTTCTTAGTAGCTTTGTTTTAGTAGAATTTTATGTTATTTACAAATTTCTTTACTGTACTAACTAGTAATCTAAATTCTGTAGTTCACAAGCAACTTAAATTAAAACCTTTTTTAAATAAATCAATTTTGGTATTTGCTTTGAAATAAGTATTACAGAAAGAAGATTGATTAATTTTATCATTGTTACTTTCAATTGTCCATTTACTCTCAATGCTATGCAATGCAATATATAGATAGAAGCAATAGATTTATGATGTGCCATCAATGGAAGTGAAATCATTTATGGAAAATTTCCTCTTTTTATTTTTAATTATTTTTAATTCGGTCGATTTTAACCAATAACGCCCCTCGGCACTCACCCTTTCTTTAATTATGCCAATAATAAATTTTAAATTATTTTTAATTAATTATTTTTATTTGTGAAGAGAGGATTATCAGGAATTCATATTTACATATACTTATCTGTTCTTAGATTATGACATGTAGACAAGTTTCAATATTATTTTTGTATTTTAATTTTTAAATATTTTTATTTGTGGTTTTATTTATCCCACGTAAATTATAATTAATTCATGAGAGGGAACAGAATAAAAAAATCTATCCGTCCTCGCCAGGAAGAGATCCAGGTTCGATTCCTGGCGAGGACGGATAGATTTTTTATTCTGTTCCCTCTCATGAATTAATTATTATTTTTGTATGTTTCTTTTTTATATTTAGCCCTGATAAAGGCCTCAAATTCAGTAAATTTAACTTTGTAACTCTTTTTGTTACAAATTAGTTTTTAATTCTTGAACTACCAAGACCAATATCCAGATAGTCCTCTCTTCATAAAACTTAACGGTCAACAAATTTACCTCCATATTATTATTTATTTATTTTGTTTGTTTTTTGCTGCTTTTAATATGAATAATGATGTATAAGATAAAAGTTTGATATAAACTTAAAAACTAAGTAGCAATAAAGGAAGATATACATAATCAAATCTTGAAAACTGAAAGAAAGTAAAGTGAAATAGGTATAAGGAAACCTGATGGGTGAATATAATAAATAATTGTTAAGTATTATTAAATTAAGAATAATTGTTAAGTGTATTAAAAATGTTACTAATGATTATAAAATACAATTTATCATTATGAAAATCAAAAGGAGATTGATATAGACCTAATCTGATATGCAGGAGTTGTTTAAACTAAGCAGTTTGCCCGGTCCTTATATGTTTGTAAAATTTGAAATAATAATTATGTGAATTGCAGTAAACTGTTTAATTATCTTATAGTTCATATTGATAGACAGTTATGTCTAAACGGTTATATCTTGTTAACTTAAATGCTTAAGGAAAGGACAATGTCCATGACCTATCTTAATTAAGGATGTCATTAAAACTTAGTTAGATCCTGGCCATACTGTTTTATTTTGTTTGTTTTTTATTTATATAAATAGTTACTTTCCAAGGGGGAAGATTGAATACCCCTGCTGTCCAATTGAAAACCATTTTGCAGTTGATAATAACTGCTCACTAAGAATGAAAGAAAAAATAATTAAAATCTTGACTTGCCTTACGTGGACTTTATAGAAAGGATAGCAATTTTTTAATAATGATTTATTAAAATTTAATAAAGATTTATTCAATTATTCAAAAAATTTAGAAAACTTGCCATTGTATTTAAATATATTAGAGCCAGGAAAATTTCAGTTATGGACTTTAAAATAAATGGGTCCCGATGCATACAGGTAATGTAACTTGCAATAACATCCCTGTACCTCTTTTCGATTCTGTCCATTACCTTTGGTTCCACCTTGACTCATGACTATACTGGAGTGAATATATTTAAATCAAATGACTAAACTCGACAGATGCCACGGACTCTTATAGAGCCGTATAAATAGGCACTCACAGCTCACAATAGAAAACAAATTGACCATCTACTAGACCATAATACGACCTATCTGGACCTATGGTGCAAAACTGTGGGTTGCCGCTAAGCCTTCCAATATCTAACGAATACAATCCTTTCAGTCCAAAATGCTGAGAATAATTGCTAACGCTCCATATTATGTATCCAACTATACCTTCATCACTTCTTTAATATTCCTTTTGACCAAGATCTTATCTCTACCAGCTTCAAGCTCTTCCACTGTGAACTCTTATAGCATCCTAATCTACATACCCAATCCCTGTCGTCAGACTCCAATCCTTTCAATCCTTCCAGGCGACTGAAACGGAGATGGCCTCGCGACTTCCTGGGCCTTAATGCCTAAACTTATTAGGAATGGGGTCGATGGGCCCCTTCTCCCTGTACAGGGAGAACTGCTTGTTTACTACAAGCTTTCATTATTTTATTGTTATTTTTAATTTTTTTCTACTATATTTCTCTATGTCATCAAATTACAAGACGTTAATAACAGAATGTAATAAATAAATATTTATTAATTTTTAAAAAAAAGTTATGAACTTTCCTGTTAGAATTAATATAAGGGCTGAAAGGATATCTTATTGCATTTATATATTTCACTGTATTGTATATTATATGTTCAATTACAATTTAATTTACAGGTGTGTTTAATTATTTAAATTGAAAATATAACATTTTAGACAAATGCTAAAAAGTTAATATGAGAATTATTGGAGAATTTGTTGGGGTTTGGTCAATGTTATTATTTGACCAAACCCCAACAAATTCTCTGCTAAAAAGCTAAAAATTAATACCATTCTTGTTTAACAGCTTTGTTCAAATTTTGTATAATTGTATTTTAAATGAGTAAAGCTGTATTTCAAAATAGTAATTGAAATTTGTTGTATTATCTATATTAGTGGGTTTTTTTGTGTGCTAATTATGGTTTCTGTTATTTTCATTATCAGTTGTTTTTTAATAACTGAATATGTTCATGATCAATTAAGATAATAATGGAACATGTTTAGTGTCATTTATTGTTTGGATAACAATTCATTGGTCTCAATTAACTTATGTAAAGTGCATAGTAAAAAAAAGAAGACATGTTCATTGCTAGCAGGCTTGAAGGATGAGTTACATCTCAAAATATGAGCATTTAAGAGAAAAATGTACTAGTTTCTTTTTTTTTTTTTTATTCTCCCATGTGCAGAACATTGTATCATAGAGAGGGATAGAGGGATTATTTACATAAAACTAGCCTGTTCATGGGAACTCACTGTGTAGTCTTGGAAGGCCTGATTGGATCCCCTCAGCTAATCTCCCTCAAATCCTTATCTGGCATCCCCAAATTTAGTGTTAAGGGCAAAACAAAGGAAGTGATTGCCAATCAAAACCTAATTTTGAATAGAATTCTAGGATCTACAGATTTCACTCCATTATTTTCTGTCATGTTCGACTAATAATACTTTATTACATAAACATGATTTTCTTATTGAATTACCAATGAATGGTTATCATCAAAGTGAGATGTCTAGTACTGGAGAACTTTAAATCCAAACTTGATTAGAAAAAATTTATAATTCTTAGTTATTTAAATTATCCTTTTGGAGATACAAAAATTAATATTAAAATTATTATTCAAAATTTTGTACCTATATCAAGGAAGTAGGAAGTCATCTTTATTTGTTTTGAAGAGAGACCAAAGTTAATCTTACGATTAGATTAGAAGTGGGTATTGTTTTGAAATAGATGATTGAACCAAATAAGGGAAAATTATTGAATAAATAGAAGTTTTTACCTGTAATAAGTAATGCATTCAAATTCATCTCATCTGGGTATGTAATATTAAAATGATTATTCAAAAGTTAAGTATAAAAACCAGTATATGATAGTCAAATAATGGAAAAGTATTTACCTGAAGCCTAAAAATGTATTTATAATATTTAAACACTCATAAATAGAAAAATTAACATTTTATTTATTTTTTATTAATGCATATAAAGCTTAACTGCATGAAATATTTTCAATTGGCTTATTAGTAGTTCATTATTAATTAATCACCAATATAAAAATGAAATATAAACAGAAAAATTCATGTTTAGATATCAGCGGGAAGGTCAGAGAGAGGAGTAGTGATTGGGATGATGTAAGAGAAAGGGACGAAAGATACAGGCCTAAAAAAAGTCGATGGGGGGACCATAATAATTTGAGTGACCCTCCTTGGACAAATACTGAAGGTTAGAGCACTGATACTCGTAGTTTTTATTTCATTTTACATGTCTCTTTTCTTATTTTTTCTGCTTATATATGGGGGTTTTCATAATAATATTAGAAATTTAT
The DNA here is from genome assembly GCA_000696205.2 of Oncopeltus fasciatus. Taxonomy (NCBI): domain Eukaryota; kingdom Metazoa; phylum Arthropoda; class Insecta; order Hemiptera; family Lygaeidae; genus Oncopeltus; species Oncopeltus fasciatus. Next base: position 248,738 of record KZ808241.1, read on the forward strand.
TGAATCTTATTGGCTAATTCAAAAAGTTACATGATTTTTTAAAATTTGCCTAAAGTATTCTCCGAAATTGAAAAATTATTTACCAATAAAATTAACAGAATAAATTTATTTTAGAAATTTATTTTTCATGCCCGTCTTTATTACTGACAAATGGTTCAACCTTTGATAAACTTATTTAATAAATATTTACATCAAGCACAGTGGGGGAGGGAGTAGAAGAAATGCAAGGTATATTTATTTTTTTTTTTTTAAAGAAAGAATAAAAAAATTTCCATAATGCTATTTTATGTAGAAATCCTGGAAATTACCTTCTATTAATGTATAAATTATTCCCTGGCCCTTAGAATTACTAAGAAATTGAAAACTTAATGTATTGCTTTTAAATTAGTACCCTTTTCTTAAAGCTTGATTTCCACATTATAAAGCCGTTGACATAAATTTAAAGATAAAGTTTTATATTAACTTACGGGAACTGAATTCTTTGAAATAAAAAAAAAAAAATAAAACCTTTCAATTCTAGTTTTTCAGCAAAACTATTATATCATAGCTAACATTACGTTAAGCCTGATTCTTATAAGTTCAAACTCAATCAAATCCATAAAAAAAATGTAATTCTATTTTGTATGGAATGTTATTTAGATTAACTACATAACGCTCCCTCTTTTCAACTTTATTAATCGAGTTGCAGAAAGACCTGTGATATATTTTGCAGACTGTTACTGACAGATGTTAGTGTAATGTGTGTGAAATTTTGTGGATATTTGCTGCCAGAATCTCCCCTTACTCTGTAAGTCAATAAAAATACTTTTATACCAAGAGGGTGCTATCAGAGACAGCAGGGACAAACCTGCCCCTCCCCACTCTGATAGCCAAGTGCTGTAGGAGAGTTAGCAGTGGCTAGATTCATAGCTTATATATGCAGTTAGTACCTCATTCCGAATCTCAACCAGAGTTAATCCCTTCCAAACAAGATAACGGATAATGCCGCATATTTCACACTTGGCGGGAGTTTGGATCGACATTTCTCACTAGACATGTTGTTGCTTCTACAGTTGTCAATGTACTGACCTCAAAGTGGTCTTGTTGTGGAGGGGAGAAATCACACTAAGTGGCAGTGCAGCCATGTGGAAAAATAATTCCCTAAGGATCTGTCAGGCAAGGATCTGATAATTCTAACCATCTTTCTGTGAAAGCGGGTGTTCCACAGGGCATAGTGCTCAGACCCCTCCTTTTCATCCTGTACACTGCGGACATCTCCACCCATCCTAATACTCACCTGGCACTCTTTGCTGATGACAAAGCAAAAACCGCTTCCAATATTTTACAAAACCACCTTGAATGCTTTTCAGCAGTGGAGTGGTGCGGCAAATGGAGAAATAAAATAAACTCAATGCTAAAATAAAAAAATGCCCACAGATAAATTTTAAGCTGAGAAAAGATTCTCTTAATAATTTCATGTATAATAACATACCTATACCTCTCTCTGATGCAACCTGTTACCTTGGGTACCATCTTGACTCTCAACTTAATTGGAGGAACTTATTAAACTATGCAATGAGAACTCAACAGACGCTACAAACTTTAAAACATGTATTCACAGTTTACAATCTGGCTTCAACAAGAATCTGAGTTCACCGAGAACAAACTGACTCTTCAAGGCATTACTACAACCGACCTAGACATATGGTGCAGAACTCTGGTGCGCTAAATCTTCCAACATCCAACGAATACAATCTAAAATCTTGAGAATAATTGTAAACATTCCATATTATGTATCTAACTCTACCCTTCATCGCGACTTTATTATTCCTTTTATCCAAGACTTCTATTAATCTCCACTTGCTTCACACTCTTGCACAGCAAACTTCTATTTCATCCTAATCCATATGCCCATTCCCTGTCTTCGGACCCCAATCCTTACAACCCTCCCTGCCGACTAAAACGAAGATGGCCTCATGACCTCTTGGGCTTTGATTCCTAAATTTATTGATAGTGGGTTCAATGGGCCCCTTCTCCCTGCAAAGTGACATTTTATTTTTGTGTATATGTATGTATACTAAGCCATCAAATTACAAGATGTTTTATTAACAGAATCTAATAAATTAAGATTAGGTTAGTTGTGAATGAAAAAAAATATATCTGATTTTCTATTAAAGGCAAAATGAAAATTGAAAAACCAAAAAAAAATGTATATCACAACACAATATGCTCATCTTGACAGTATATACTCCATTTTGAAAGAGTAACTGGTTAATACTCTATATCTATTTTAAACATTTAACCCTTAATTTGGACATGCTGGCTTAGCCAAAAGGATCTGTTTAGCCAGTCCATGTCTGGCACTGCAGGTTCGAGTCTCGCCCAGGGCAGGCTTTTTTTTTTTTTTTTTTTTTTTTTAATAGAAGCATGGTCAGTACTATGGTGTTTGGATTAAGGAAGTGGCCTAAAGCTCCTCACTCCTTGAGTCTAAATGGTAGGCTCATGAAGTCCATGCATTCTTAGCTTTAAATAAAAAGTCCTTAATTTTACTCCCTTGTTAATGTTAAATCTAAATAAAAGGTTGTTATTATTTTAATATGTTGGTAAAATTTCTTTTCGTTTTAGCTATATGATGTAGTTTTTGAATAATTTCTTCTATTTGTCACCAATTCTATATCGAAGAAGCTAAAAATATAGACCCTTCATGATAATATATATATATGTGTGTGTGTGTGTGTGTGTGCTCATGCATGTGTAGTTGGAAGTGCTCTTGCATTCTTAGTTTTTAGAAATAAAAGAACCAAATTTAATATTGAAGCTTTTTAAGCAAACTAGCAAATTTAATATTATTAAGAGATTTAAATTTTAAAATAAATTATGACTTGATTGTTACAGTTTCAATAGCCATAGAATGCAGTTTTCTAAAATACATTATCTATAAAATTTCTATATTAAAAAAAAAAATAAGGAAGACATTTGAATTTAACATCAAATAGGCTGCTTAAGACCACTTATTTTTCATTCTTACTAACTTTTAGTGCCACCCTTCTCTGATTATATAGTCATAGATGTTATTTCAACTGTCAATATACTCAATTATGTTTAAGTTTATAAAATTAGACATTAAAGTAATAAAGATGCTGAGGTACATACAGATGTCACGAAATGGATAACAGTTATTGGGTTTGGATACATTGAGGTTTACTTAATTTATTGATTCTTGACAAAATTAAATGTTAGTAAATGATATTACCCACTGGGAGACTAGAACGAGGAATCCCTGCCAAACCATTGAAATTGAGAACTTATAGTTCTCTAATTTAATGTTCATAAAAGTTTTCATTATTTTTTTATATCGTTTAACAATTTTAATTAACATTTTGATGTACTATCTACAATTATTTTAATAACAATATCCTATCTATTTTAGATGACAATAAACCAAATGGTGGTATATCCAGCCAAGCAAGTTCTAAAGAATTTGATCCATTACAAGGAGATGAAAAATCATCTGATGAAAAGAAACCAGACTCTGGGAAAGGTTAATCATTTTTCTTTTGATTTAGTACCTTAACTATCCTCTGGAATTCTTAGCCATTTTCATTTATTATATTAATAAGTGCATTAATGACACAATTAAGATGCTAAGATAGTCAATATATCATGAAAATATGCTTCAAAATATTATAATTGTCATACATTTCAATTGATATTTATTGATTGGATGATTGCAAAGGAATACTATTTTTTTCTTTTAATGGCGTACTCTTTAACAAATGTCTTTATTCTTTTTTTAGAAACACCTATAAAAAGTGAAGAAAGTAAAGCAGATGCCCAACAGCAAGCAGCTCAGCAGCAAGCAGAACAAGCCCAGCGCTTGATGCTACAGCAGCAACAGCAAATAGCAGCCCAAGGATTGGCAGGAATGCAACATGGTCATCATGCTCATACTCAACAGCAGCTTCAACAGATGCAGCAACAAGGTATGAGCAGATTTATCATAAGAAAATTAAGCTATTGTACTTAAGTATTATTACTATTTTGTTTGAATGTATTCTTGAATTTTTGACTATGGTTTTTTCTAGGTCTCTTTTTTTATTTTTATTTTTTTTCAATTTTTTGATATTTATATTCCAATATTTTTGTAAATTATTTCTTAAATAAGAAACCAAGTAACAATGTTTCTGGGAATATACATCTTGTGTAGTTTATTATTCCATATTTTTATTAAATACTTTCTCTTTCAAGAAAAGAGTAATGTATTTCCACTAATTTAATGACCTTTCCTCTAATTTAACAGTAGGAAATCTCTACTGATATTGGCATCTTTTTCTAAGTAAAGCAGTTTTGTAAGATTTATTTTACTCTTATGCATGGATATCTTGATAGATCCTTCATGATTTTTTAAGTGTAAAGTCACTATTTCATTTCTAAGAATAAGTGAAAGAATTTTCCTGTCAAATAAATCTATATTTTTCTTGTTGCCCCTTCTACACTCATCTAATGAGGATGCATTAAAAATAAAGTTTGTGAGATATAACACTCTCGATTGAGGTTTTTCAATTACTTTTCAGATCAGTACAGCCTATTAATGGTATTTATTATGTCTCAGCATATACTTGACCATCTGAGTCTCCCTTCATTTTTCCCCTTAGTTTAATATTTTTGCTCTAAATTTATTAAAGCAAATGTAGCTCATTTTCTTTTAATGAACCTTCAATTTCTCACAATGAAGAGAGCCTGACTAAGAAATTCCTTCCTTCCTTAGTGCTGTGTTTTTCTTCAACAAGCTATGTTCAAAAGTTGTGTTGAATCTTGAATTTCTCTTCAAGTCTGTCTTTTAAGATTCAAGTCATTAGGCTGGCCACTGAGCTTGGAAAAAAATATTAGTTAACACTAGGTTTATGGACGTTTCTTATATACCTATCTCTATGAGCATACGTCAAATTGATGGGGGGGTGGATCAAAATACGTTTTTACTTTTTTTAAATATGTAATGTGTGCATCAATTATCAATTCAAAAGCACCAGTTACACAACCAGATATAATATTTCTTTTTGGGTCACGAGTAGGCCCAGCAATATCCTTGAAGTATAGTATAGTATGAACGGACTGTCTACTTCTAGATTTCCCTGCTTTCAGTTTCACCCACCATGTCTCGTCAGCTACAATTTCAATTTCTTCCATTACATCTCGGTATGTACCTGGAATAATCATCCTCTCATCCTTGGTGTCATAACTAGAAATAATCCACGCCCTTTTCTTGTTATGACATATATTGAAAAAGTGTTCCTCTTCACTTCGAAGATCCTTCCATTTCAGCAGTTTCAGTGGATTCAAAATCTTCACTGTAATCATCACTTTCACCTAATTCATATTGATCTTCGGAGGACACCTCAGATCAATCCTCATTGATATTGGTAATTTTGTGTCAATTTCTTAATAAATCTCGTGTTTCTACTAATAATTGCTAGAAAAGAGTGATCGATGAAAGTAAAAAATATTGTGCCCAAATCCAATTACCCTATTGTAAATACTTACAATAAGCGGAGGCTGTCTACAATAATTGAAACTTTTGCACACTGCTTTGAAGAATGTCCATACATTGTCACTACACCAATCATACTGGAGATCGTTTCTTGTTCTAAAGGTTTTGGCAGTACGCATAAGCAGTTTCATAGATTACGAAATAAAAACTCAGGCCTCATAATCCACTGCAGCTTCCGTTATCGGGGCGGGATTGAGATAACAGATTTGTGGCAGAAAAATTATCAGCATCATATCATCTTAGTGGAGATTTTTCTTTCATTCTAATATTTATCACTGGAGTAATGATTTTACAAACCAAACAAATATATAAAGATTATTTATGAAATTGGGTAGCCCATCAATTTGACGGATTTTGTATAGATAGGTATATTATATAAAAATTTTAAAAATTGGAAGGCTTAGGAAAAAACAATTATGTGAATAAATTCTTTAGATCAAATAATTAATTTACAGTTCAAAGTGATGAAAATTAATGCAATGGTTTTTTTGGTATTTCTTTTTGAAGTTTAAAATCCATCAAATTGCCAGGTCCCATAAACCTAGTGTTAATCTTAGATTAGATAAGTCTTTGAAGCATTCTTAAAATGTCTGACTGAAGAAACATGGATGACAGAACACTGATTCATTAGATTGGAAAATCAGACTTAACTGAGTGATTCTTCTATCTATATCTGACCTAGGGTTGGCCTTTTTTTTTTTTTTCTTTTTTTTTTTTGGGAGGATCTAAGGGAGATAATGAAAATTAATAATTCTTAGTTCCAATTTGAGTTATAAATTAACTATATGGAACATAATAAGTGTAAAGAAAAGTTTTTTTTATTTAGATTTATATTATTTTTAGAAATTATGTATAATAAGGAATATGTTAATGAATTCCAACTAAGTGGATCAATGTAAATTTTCTCTGCCCCCTTGAACTAGTCTTTGGGGCCTTAATTTTTCCTTTCTTTGTCCTTGAGCAGTCAATGTAAATTTTTAACTGGCACTCATATTTTTGTTATTTCTTATCAAATAAATGAAATTTATTATAGAAATGAAATTGTACTCTTTTCCCTTCAGGTTATGGGCCCTATTCTGTGTCTGGAATGATGCCTGGTTCAACTTCATCTTTTAGCCAGTATTCTCAATATCCACCCCACTTGCAGAGGTCAGTCTTTTCATATTTTGAAAATTTTTTCTTTTGATTCAATGATCACTTTTTAAAGCCTAATTCACTTTTTCATTTTCAATCAGCATGTACTCTAAAAAAATTAAATTTCATTGTTTAATAATTGCACAATGGACATAGTTTTTTTTTAATTTATAAAATCACTAGTTCTTTTGAATGAATCCATTTTGAAAACAATAATTTTTAAATCTGCTATAATATGAAAAATGTAGGTTAATCATCCAAAACATAACAATACATCACAATATAATTTTTTGCTGAAAAAGAATCATTAACTGTCAAGAGACATTTAATTTTTATATTTTTATTTATTAATTATTAATATAGTTTATTTATGCTGTATTTTTAGTTATTATGTTTAGTGGAGTATCATTTTTGCTTAATTATTGTAAAATATGTTTAAAAAGCTTTTAAATGCTTCAATAAACATTATCTGAAAGACTTAGTGTTTATATTTTCACATTATTTTATAAAATTTATGTGACTACAAAAAAGTTATATAAATATATTTTTTATGATGAATCATCTTTGGATTTGTAAGATGAATCATCTTAAGTTTGTTTTTTGTTTTTTTTCCAAAATTTATAAATGTGGAATTTACCCCTAAAGGTTTTAATCTGTGCTATCCTTTAATGTTATATTGTGGAAGTGTGTTGTCTTGACTATTTTGAACGAATCCAGGCCAAAGAAAAGAAAGAAGAATTCACTTGAGGCAATGCAGCAGCAGTTCTAGATTTCTTCTTTGGAACAGGTATGTGCCAATTTTATACTTAGTTATTTTCATGTTCTTCTTTTAATTACCTGTTTTCTTTTCTATATGAAATGTAAATTTATAGTTAAATTACTGTATTTTAATGGGATATAATTGTCAAAAGAAATAATACCCATACATGTTTATTCTTCAATGCTTCATATATATGAATTACAGTTCACAAACTTTTTTTTACTGTAATCTAGTATGATTCTTATAGAAAATTAAATTTTAATTTCTAAATAGAAAAACTGTCTCTTGTTTCCTTTTTATTTCTTAATAGCATTTTTTTTTAAATCTGTTTTTGTATTGTATTCTTCCAATTCCTCTTTCTCTGTTTATTTTTTTAAAAATTATTTTTTCCACAACAAATCGTATAATTCCTAAATGAATTGGGTTGCAATTGTCAATGAATTTACTTTAGTTTTAAATAAATAACAAAAATTATAAATTGTTTGAAAATCATCTGGTGTTTCAAACTTTTTATTTATGTTTTCGTTGATAAAAAGTATTTCAAAATTTAAATAGTTAAATAAATTATCAAAGTGGTAAATTCTTTGTTTTAAATAATCATTTAAATAATTGACTAATATAAATTTCAAATAACTTATCCGATTATCTAAAAGCCCTCCTATTGTGAAATTATTTTAATTTTAACTG
>KZ808242.1:5281-17871 GCA_000696205.2 Oncopeltus fasciatus
ATGGTATCATGTAGTTACAGTAGGGGGTTCGTTGGCCGTCGAGCATCATGCTGGAGAAATTAGTCAGGGTTTCGACCGGGATCGAAAAAAATAAAATACTCCAAAATTATTGGGTAATTATTTTATTATTGCCGAGGTTTCGAATTAACTTTTAAGTCATCATGATTGTGGTGTCTGGAGAGATCTCCGAGGGAGGTTTATGGTCACAACTCATAGTGGAGAATTAAACTGCAACAGTTTAAACCTCCCTTAATAATAAAATAATTACCCAACGATTTTGGAGTGCTTTAATTTTTCTGACCCTATCCTAAACCATGACTAATTTCTCTTGCATAATACTTACCTTTTGTTATACTTATAATTTAAAAAAATTAGAAAATTCATTTGATTTGTTTAATTAAGTATCTAGATATAAAATTATTGAAGAATTTCCTCAATGAAAAAACTTTATAATTACATTGCTTTAAAACTTGTAGAGTGACTTTATTGAGGAGGTAAATGCACTTGTAAAATTTGTTATTGATTAATTGGAGGGGGTAAATTTATTTTCAAACACAAATATAATCTGAAAAATCAAATAGTCAAGGTAAAAGATATAATCATTAAGGCTGGAGTTACACTGCTAAAACGGGAAGAATGGGGGGGAGTGCTCTCCATTCATAGTTGTTATTGTTATTAAATATCTTATTTTCCGTTTAGGTCTTTTGATCCTGGCGCTGAGGGTAGGAGGGAGGAATAGAGAGAGAGAGAGAGAGAGAGAGAGAGNGGCAGACGAGGGGAGGGGGGTTAAGGAGAATAGAGGTGAGAGGAGAACTCCGCTAAGAGGTCAGAGGGCAGTAAGCATTCACCCCGGAGGACACAGAGGTATTGCCTGTACTCGTGGAGAACACCAGTAGGAGGTGTAAAACCACCATAGAAATAATAAAAAGAGCTCTCCCCCCGCAGCTGGTACTCCTGGATTCCTGAAGTGCCCGGGGACCTGCAGTCTGGGGCCAGAGGCGAACCATCTCGGGCATTTTAATGCGTCCCTAATGAGTTTGGGTATTACAGGAAAGTACACATCGGAGGGTATCGCCCGTGACCCATGGAGAAGTGGGAGAGGGGCGAGGGGGTGAGAGAGGTATATTCAGCCATGTTTATATGGCAATCATAAGCGACTGACAAGTATAGGCCATATTAAAATGCCAACTATAGAACAAATTGAAAGAGAACTGAAAAAAAAAAGAAGAAAAAAATCCTACAACTAATCAAATAGTAAATTATTAATCGGAAAATAAGTAAAATATTATTGAAGGTTTTCAGGCAAGGTGATTTAATTATACATACCTTGACATTATACTTAAATAACACATGGAGACAGTGAAAATTCGACTTGCAAAGAAAAAGTAATATTGATTACTTAATTGATGTAAGTACTTGAAAAGGTGATGAACTTCTATTTGAACACAAAATTAAAAGCGGCTAAACGAAAGAATTTGAAAATTTGGAAAAATCTATAAAAAGTCAGTCAGGCATTAGTTGAGCTATCCAAGCAGATTTCCCACGCTTCATTAAAGATACAAATATATAACAATAAATAAATTAAATTTAATTTAATTTAAAGCTCATTCGGTGAAGAATGATGTTTTCTAGGAGCCCAACACAAATTATGGGTCATTACAAAATGAAGAAAAAAACAACTGTGCACAGTGAACATTGAACTTCGAACCCCTGTCTATCTTTACCACCAGATCACCGTATCTATACCAGGATTGCTTACATCTTGCGTAAATAAGGGTTAATGGCTAAGTAAATAAAGGGTTTACTAACTGAGGTTTCCTCCCGAAAGGAGGAATGTGGATTATTCAATCGCCTTAGTTATGCATTCTTATATATTTACTTAATATGTGCATTGTGAAAAATGAGTTCAAAAACATTCATTAATATTAGAAGATGTTTTTTATCTTGGGTTTCGGTTAAGATAGATCCAAAAAATACAATTTAAAAAAATGTGATCTCGTGAACATTTGATTCAGGTAGCAGGACGTCCCCTCCAGCCTTAAGGATAGCCCTAATGATACCTTACAATTTAGGCCGAAACGTCGGCAGATAATAAAAAAATTCAAATTTTTTCATCTACTAATAATCTCTATGGTCAAAAACTCTCCATTTGAATCAATTAAATACTAACAATAACAAAGATAATTGAGTTTAATTTTCCATCTTCCTTAATAAATTAAGTAGTAGTATTTTTTTTTTTTTTAAATGAAGATGACCCACATAACGTTACTATTTACATTCATAAATATTCTCTTTAAAATAAACTTGTCATTAAAATTGTTATAAAACTAAATTCAGAATAACTCATTCATTTTCAAAAAGAAGAGTTGTTAACAAGAAGATAAAACAAAATTATAGAATAAACAGAAGTAGAAGTATAAACCAATTGAATAATCCGTGATATCTTGGTTTTGTATTAGAATTATATTTAATCTTATGTACAATAAATGGTGTAAAGTGTAATTCTGTACAAATTTTACACAAAACTTTCATAATATGGACTACAATGATAGATCATTCAATTCACTCGTACGAATGGACTGACTCTTGAGCCTGCCTAGTGATCTTATAAGTTACGTTCAAAGCAGTCACCTGTTTTTAAGATAAAATAAGCCATTTAAACAAATTGATGTCCATCATTAAAGAAACATGAGAAATCTTCTTAGTTTAATCTTCTCATTATCTTTAATTTCTCCAATTTAAAGTGGGGAAAAATCTAAAAGAATATTTAATATGTCCCTTTTTGTATACCAACGTAAAGAGCCTGATTTACTTAAGAAGAAAATAAAAGTCCAGTAGTAGAACAAAATTAGTCAAGAACCATCACAGGCCGATCATAAATATTTACAAAAAAAAAAAAAAAAATTACAAAAAAATAAGATGGGAACAGCACATCATAAAGAGTGATTAAATAGAAATATCTTGGAAAGTGAGTAAATAATAATTCCACAAAAAGCAGAAGAGGTAAATAAAATAAATCGTCCCGCTACTGTAAAACCTAAGTAATTTATATTGCTCGAGGGATTGAGAACCAGTTTCCTGCTCATTGAAAAATAACACTTCAACGAATGGCACCACTAGTGGAGATTCAGGAGGCTGGGTCTCATTATGCAACCGAATAAAATATAACATCAAATAAAAAATAAAATACAACTTTTAGAGAAGAGATGATTGCAATTTATAACCAATACTAACTAAAAATAAAGTAATTACATATAAAACATTTTTATGAATTCCCCTAATAACTGTCAGTAGAAAAACCGAAAAGTTCCTTCTATCCGACTGGAAATGAATAGAAAATTTGAAAAAAAGACTCCACAGAGAAATTTGGGCCAAGACCAACGAGGTTATTAAACTCAGAAAACAGCCAAACTTTATTAGTTGCTCATCTAAAATAAAATTTAAAACAAAAAGACGTCATAATAATTGGTAAGCTACAAAATTATCTGCAACAAAGAAAAAATCTAATTTTTTATAGTACAAAGACATATATCATTTGCTAACAAGTTTAAATCGATTAAATGTAACTTAAACTATTCAAAATAATTTAAGAAGTACTACAAAGAAGAATAACTGAGACGACATTTAAAAAAAAAAAAGGTTGAGCTATTTTTAAATAAATCCTAGCCGTGGCTGAATGGTGTAGGGTATATAAATCCTATAAAAAAACAAAACAAAAAAAATCAAAAGGCGAGTTTTATTTGACCGTAGATATTATTCTTAGATGATTTTAGTTGGGGTTTGGTCAAAGTAGATCCAAAAAACACAAATTTAAAAAATGTATTTTTTAATAATCTGCCGACGTTTCGGCTTACATTGTAAGCCATCTTAAGGGCTATCATGAAGATGAGAGAGTACGCCCTGTCCCTAAGTTCACATTTCCATGACGTCCTCTCTCATCTTCATGATAGCCCTGAAGATGGCTTACAATGTAAGCCGAAACGTCGGCAGATAATCCTTCATTAAAAAATACATTTTTTAAATTTGTAATTTTTGGATCTACCTTGACCGAACCCCAACTAAAATCATCTAAGAAAAAAAAAAATCATTCTCATCACATCCAAAAACTTCATCATTTTTCTTATCCTGGCCGAAACCCTGACTAATTTCTACAGCATAATACTCGATGGTTAACCAACCACTTCACGATAACCGTCTGAATATCGTTTAGTTCCGAAAGACGCCACAAAGGACCTCAGATAGCTCTGCTAAGTGATTAGAAGTTTAGTTCGGACTTGGACAAGTTAAAAAGCACAATTCAATATCCCATTCAATTGCACGAGGACTGTCGCTACATCTGTGTAGAATGTCCAATCGGACCAGAGTCAGTTATTAGCGACAAACCTTTCACCTGGAGCAGGGCGCAGAGCGAGGCAGGCCGTATTTCACGGGAGTAATGCACACGGCTTAAGGACACTAAGCAGCTGATCTTTAATGAACTCAACCGAGAGGTGGCGACTAAGGAAGGGTCAAACACGAGCTCGATATGGGGTGTAGTCGCAGGCGGCAGAGCGCTCTCACGCTAGCTAGTTCTAGCTTATTGCGAAAATAAAAATAAAACCTTTTTAGGAATAGATAAATAAATATTTAATGATTAAACCAAACCTTAGTAAACATAATATGCACATATTAGTGTTATGAAATAGTCCGTTCGCATTCCCCGCTATCGTCGTTATTAATACTTAATCCATTTAATGCACCAACTAATAATAATATAATCTTGAAAATTTGCAATAAAATAATGAAACTTGATGAAATTACTAAAATACCATCGAAAAAAAATTAAAGTAACAATACTTCATGGTGTATGGCAGGAGGTCATGGTCATTAAAAAGGATATTATGTTTGCGTTTCATTAGTTTAAAAAGAAAAGTTAAAACTTATTCAGAACAGTTAGTAGGTTAAATTTACGGTGAAATTTTGAGCCGAATAGAAAATAAACATTTCAAAATATTGTATTTGTTGTGGTATTATTCCCACATTAATTTTATACAATAAATGCAAAGGAATAGACTACAAAAAAAATCTTTGCTGAAATAGTGAGATTTTTTTAATTCTATTCCTTTGCATTTATTGTAGAAAATAAACATTGTTTGTGTAACAATTTGTATGTACATGAACTGTTTAATAATAAGGAGAGCCTGATTTCAGTTAGGATTTAAATACATAACTTAAAATATGAATTTATTACTGCATTTATTAGAAGCCAACTTATCTGCTTACTACACTAGCAATCTTTCTATTGCTATCCGTGTGATAAATCTACAGAGCATCCTATTTACCTAATAATCCATATTGTAAGAGTTTCAAACAAAAAAATATTTATTTATTTATAAATACTTCTTCCGTATTTAACTGCCGGCTTTTGCAGAGATTTCGCACATCCTGCGATTGCTTCTTCAGGGCTGAGTGGATCCATCACTGATTGTGTGAAAGCCCGAAAAAAACAAAACAACTTTTTAACATGTTCAAGCCTGGAATATATGATTTCTTGAGATCATGGAACCCTATAGGAACAGATTTATTTACTGTAAATTATATTCTTAAAACTATTTAAAATACCGCTTAAGTCTTTTAAATATAATAAAAAGTTATCATACCTTCTATTGTCTGTCTTCATTGGTTTGCAGAAGGTGGAAATAACCTTTTAGATTATTTATAATACCAAGCCCTCATTTTCTCTCTTATCAAATATATTTATATTAGCTTGAGCGCATTTGACACCAAAAGATTATCTTCATGAATTTTCACACAAATACAGAAAAAGAGATAGATATATAGAAAAGGGATGTTAGAATGTTAATTTTTTTTAAAATTTTTTCTAACGTTCTGCAAATGTCTTTGGAGCCAAAGGACTCAGGTTTAGTATTCGTAGTGCGCAGGTATTTTTCGGTTACTGAGCTTATTTTTTGTGGCGACCCAGAGGATATTTAGAGTGCTCCTGATTGGGTAAAATTTCTTACAGAATAGGAAAAAATCATGCGACGAGAGCGGTGTGCTGACCACATACATTCTCCGTCTGTCGTGGGCCACAACTGCCCGCCCCGACTAGTAACATTCTTAATCTATTGTAAAAAAATCCTTTAAGATTTAGTTTTTACTAATTAAAAAAATTAATTTCAGAATTAATGAAATACCGACTCATTAAGATTCATTTAGAGACTTAATGGCATCTAAAAAATGTATTTCTTAAAAAAAATAAAATAAAAAAAATAAAAAAAAACCTGTTGACAAGCTCTTTCAACAGAACTGTGTACACAGTTCTTNTATATATATATTATACCAACAGGAAATATGTAGGAGGAAAACACTTTTTTAACAAACGTATCTGATATACGGATATTACTGTAACACATAAACTTGATTTATAGTAACTAGTTTTTAGATATGTACGTAGGGTGGGGCGTGAGAGTGTACGAGGAGTGACACATGGTTATTCCTAAGCGTACATTAGTGTAGTCTGTAGAACTAGCAACGTATTACTTTGCAACAACATTAATGGGATAATCAATCCGGCAAGGCGTTAACTAAGATACAGGCCTAGATAAACAGGTCGAAACCTTCCCCTTAAACACTAGTAAATCAAACTATTCATTTTAATCCTTTGAAAAATCTACTCAAAACATATAACATACAAACAAAATATAACGAGAAGTAATAAAGAATTCATCCTTTTTCTTTAGTACTTGAAATGCCTTAAGATAAGTTAAGCCCAGAAAAAAAAAGTTGTTTGCTAGAGAGTACACACACAACTCACACAGAAACCGCAAGATTATTTAAATTTGATTCTACATGGTGTGATTATTTTTAGCACACATGAAATATATCGTAATAAAAGCCAAGGCGACGTAAACTGAAACGTTATCTATTGATTATATAAATTTCCAATTTAACTCCAACTTAAATCCAAAATAGAACATCATATCATCCTACTGTCCAATTGTTCTGGACCAATGAGTTTACACATAACATTCCTCAGAAATGTAGTCGATAAATACATAATAAGTCACATAATAAATACGGTGGTTAGGCACTGGACTCTCAACTAAAGAGAGTCCAAGGTTTAACACTCACAGATTTTCCTTTTTTTTCTTTCTACACTTCCATTTGTTTTGACCCGAAGAATTCCTGGTAGGCTCCAATTCGAGCGATTTCAATAAATTTCAATTTAAAATTTAAAAGCGACACACCATAATTAATTATTAAAAATAATTAATTTCATCATAGAAACAGTAAAAATAAAATCCCCACTGAAAAACTGAAAGCTATTGAAAAATCTTGCCACCTCAGCCGGGACACGAACCCGGTCTCCTGGTTTTTGGGCAAGTATGCAAACCATTACACCACCGAGGCTAGCTAGATAATTTCTTCCACTAGCCGCACTTTACTCTGAGTCTAAGCCCCCAAGTAAGAGGAATATATCGTCCTATGCTCGAAGGAGCTAACATTGTCGGCTATTTTTTAGACTCTCGTTTTTTTCCTATATTTCTTCTTCAAATAATAATTTTCGTGGTGGTATTTAATCCCACGTTAAATTATATGCAAGAAATACAAGGGAATTAAAATAAAAAAATCTTGCCAATTCAGTCGGGACACGAACCCGGGTCTCATGCTTTCAGGGCAAGTATGCTGGCCAAATCATTATTTAAAAATGAAAGCTATTAAGCGTCAAGGAACACACACAAGTACTTAAGTAAAGTGACTATTATGAATATCTAGTAGGTATGATGAGATAAAAGAGAAAAGCATATGTAAAGAAACTAACTACAATATCTTTGGAATTCGCTTAAAATAGATATAAATGGCTTAGTGCCCGGATAGATGAGAATAAAAACACGGATACAATCAGCACTAAATGTTCTTGAGATGCGAGTGAAAGGAGAAAGCGATTTGCTAGAGATAACATCACAAATAGGAGCACTAGGGGGACATACAACCCCCCGGAATTTTTATGGCTGGAAGCAGTAAACATTTGATGTGTATGCAAGAGAATGAAAGGTGCACAAGGAAAGTACGAAAGGCTAGGATACACGGAAAAGCAATGGCCCAAAAGGCTTAAAGAGCTACAACTGAGGCCAACAGAGTTGGTAGGAGGTAAACTTTGGACATTGTGCTGGGGTAGTACGCCATTCTGAAGAGGATTCAGGTAATTAGAGACACTGTGTAGAGGTGGTAGACTCGGACAAGTGATAAGTGGTGTTATATATAAATCAAGATGCATATGGAATGGAAATAGACCTCTTTATCAGAAATGCAACATATGCACATTGTCACAAACACATTTTTGGAAAAACAGGAAAATGTGATACGATCCTCCTCCTGTGATGGACGCAATCTCTTCGGCTAAAGCTTCATAAGTTATTTGTGGCTATTATATGAGGGAAGAGATGAAGAAAAACTACCTGCTTCAGTTATTTGAAAATATACTTAAAGCTTCTCCACATGCTATTATGATAGATAGATAGAAAGCATGTATTTAATAGAAAAATAAAGAAAAAAAATAATGAAGAGTTTTTTTTTTTTTTACCGTATATATTATTATTCGATTTTTTGTTTGTTGGGGTTCGGTCATGGTAAAAAAAAAATACAAATTTTAAAAAAATGTTTATTTTTTAAATTATCTGCCGACGTTTTGTCTTACAATATCATAAAGGCGAAATGGGACGTAGTGTCACCAAGATCCCACAAAGTCCCATGATAGCCCTGAAGATGGCTTACAATGTATGACAGACCGTCGGCAGATAATTTAAAAGATACACATTTTTTAAAATTTGTATTTTTTAAAAATCTATCTTGACTGAACTCCAACAAAAATCATCTACTAATAATCTCTAAGGTCAAAANTGCATCCTTGAAGAAGCCAGGTAAATAAAAAGGAAGAAACCATTGGAGCTTCGTGTTTCCCTCCAGGTGACCAGGGGATTCGCGAGGAACTGAAGAAATGGCCTTTCGTGCAATGCATTTAGCTGAAAATATACATATATAATTTATAAATGTTTGAAAATTCGTTTCTTTAAAAAACTTTGCTTGAATATAATCAGTCAGTTTTTCATCAATTAGGTTCTTTCAGAAGGACATAAGACTTGACTAAGTTTAAACGACTTTCTTGATTGCTGAATTACTATTTGTCTTAAAATAAAATTTCAAAGAATAATAATAATAATCAATTTTCTTTTATTATTATACACCTTACATATAAGGTAAAACGAGGTTTGGAGCAGGACATTACACTCCGAATCGATTCTCACAAACATAAGAAAAACTCCACTAGCTCAACTTAAATTTAATTGCATTGACATTAAGACAATTCTAGTAGGGTAATTTATATAATTTTTCAATGTTATAAGTAAGCAATATTTCACATTGAAAAATCGCAATGCATATAATGAATAAATCCTCTTATAATCCAAAGACATATATCAGTATTTTTCCCAGTGAGGCTAGTGACGTTTTCCTGTGTTAAGTTTTGGATGGTTACGGAGGTGGATCATATCTTTTCTTCATTTTATTCCTAAGTTTTTTTTTTGAATTCTTCATTCCTCTAGAATTCGTTAGGATCCGTTTCTACATCTCACTTACTTATTGGGTGAGTTTTTCCATATCTGACTCAATTTTTATATTATTTGCATTATGTTTTTCAGATACTTTATAATACACCGATCCTTTTTAAACAAGCAAATCACAGGTAACTTTTCCTTTGGAGATTATTCGCTTTCCTAAATAATAACCTGTTTTTGTTTTTTTTCCATTTTTTTCATAGAGTCGTTTATGCAAATATTATTATTGACACCCGTGCCTCTAAAGGTAATATTATACAAGTTACCTCAATTTGACCTTTAATTGAAACATAAAAGTGATTTTATCACTGAGAGATTTGCATACTAAAGGGATCCGTTTGTTAACTATAAAATACTTTTAAGAGAGTTTATCTTTAATGTAAAAATCAAGAAAATAAAAAATAGATTTTAAAAAATTATGATATGTAGTTAATTAATTAACTTTATAATTTTTAATATATTCCTTAATTTTGTTAATATAAGATTTTAAAGAGTTATTTTCCTCCTTAAGCCGAGAAATCTCTTCCCTATATATATATATATGTGTGTGTGTGTGTGTGTGTATATATATATATATATATATGTACATTTCTCTCTTGCAGTTATTACTTCACTTTGTTGTGATTTTATAAGATTCATATCTGCTTTCATTTCGTTTCGCTTTCGTATTCTCCTGATTCAGGAGTAAGTCTAATTTGGATGAAGTATCTACTGAATACTCCTTTTTAGGCTCGACAGGGATACGATACAATCAAACCGGAATTATGAATGTACAGGCAGTTCACTGCTGTTACCATTGAAGAAGGTTAATGTACCCTCCTCACAAGGGAGCAGTGCTAAAGGTTTTCCTGAAAGTAGGTTATTTTGCTCCTGCCGATTTCCTTCAGTTATAAGTGTTTTTAACGATTAATAAATAAATTATCAATTAATATATAAGTTATCAATTTGTACTGTGGAAAAATAGATAAATAAATAAAATCCTGGCTCCATTCTTACTTACAGGAGAAGGCAATAATGAAGAAAGATTCAGAACGAATGCATAAATATAATCCAAACCACATCGAGCGATAATCTCTCAGGTTATTAGAAGTATAATTATTATGGTGAGCCTATGAGCCCTATGTTCTTATCAACAGAGTCTTGCAGAGATGCTTATACAGATTGGCAAATTAGATATGTACTACTGGAACTCTACAAACCATGCGAAAAACCATAATACCACAGAACTGTAGTAAACCCTACGGCGCCATTACATGAACTTTAAAAAGACCTTTTTATATTTTTAAGATATGTTATAATTACATGATATCATGAACATACAGAAATAAATTAAATAACGAAAAGTCGTGGAGGAGTAGTGTAATCTAAGCAGATTTCCATACTTTATTAAATAATAGTAAATGATTAATTTGATCTTAAAAAGTAGGAGAGAGCAATGAGTATAAAAATAGATCATTATTGCTGGATCTGGAATGTTCGGTTACCTGTCGTAAAAATAATAGTTGCCCAAGAGAATGGTTATAAACATAAATGTTACAAAATTTCAATAAATTACGCTGTAAACATTTTTTGTGGCGCAAATAATAAAAACAAAATTTAGTAATTTTTATTTTCCTTTAAGGTCTTTATCCACCTCGACCGTTTCTAACGAGTCCAACTAACGGCTTGAAGAATAAGCTTAAATACAGAGTTTTAAATACACACACACACACACGCACGCACGCACGCACGCACGCACGCACGCACGCACGCACGCACGCACGCACGCACGCACGCACGCACGCACGCACGCACGCACGCACACACACACACACACACACACTCACTCACTCACTAATGCGAATGTACAATATTTTTAATTACTTCTAAGTAAGATCAGTGAAGATCTATAAAAGTTTTTCACTAGCCGTGTCATGGTACCAATGTGAATAGCATGATTTCCATATTGGAAATCTGCTAAAACACAATATAAGTATTAGTGATTCTCATTGAAGAACTTCCTTGGTCCAGGAAAGGATAAATAAATATAAGGATAATGCTTTTTATTTTTATTTCTCTCAGAGAGAATCAATAATCGTAAGGCATAAATAAAGAGAAACGCTCAATGAAGGAGTGTGAAATTTACGATTTCTAAATGGTGGCCGGGCAAAAAACACGGGTAAAGCCTCTATTACGTCCTCAAAGCTCATTGCATAGAGAAAAGGAGAGAAAAACGAGGGGGAAAAAATGCATCCTTGAAGAAGCCAGGTAAATAAAAAGGAAGAAACCATTGGAGCTTCGTGTTTCCCTCCAGGTGACCAGGGGATTCGCGAGGAACTGAAGAAATGGCCTTTCGTGCAATGCATTTAGCTGAAACTAACTGCAGCTACTGCAATGTCGTACTGCATATGTGTAAGCACTCGGGCATGGGTGCTGGGGACAGAGCTACTCAACTTCACCATTAGTCCTGACTAGTACAGGACAATACAAATGCAATAATGAATTGTAAACAATCTAAGCATTTGGGGAAACCACATCTAAACTACAAATTGAATATCAGAGAAAAATTGATCATTTCTCAATTTTACATTATTTGTCGATGAAAGACAAATGCCACGAAACGTGAACATTAAATTGAATGAACAATCTTGCAACTAATTTTCTTATTAATATCATAGTCATATACATGGTCGACTCTTCACTAAACTTAACTGTAAATTAACATGACTATTTAAAATTATTAACTTTCCTTTTATAACTCTAACCAGTTTAAAACAAAGGGCGTCTATGTACAAGAAAATAGTAGAGATAAAGTGGAAAAATATAGAGGGGAAGAGAATAAATAACTAAATCCTAATTTGTTCACGTAGGCTTCGTCGGTCGTCAGATGTATTTACCATTTCATCTTCCGGGTTGGACCGAGTCAAATTGTTGTTATTTGCCGAGCTTTCGCACATCATGTGATGGCTTCTTCAGGGCTGAAAAGAGAATGAGAGTTGTAAAGAGAGATTTTTA
>KZ808242.1:25990-33490 GCA_000696205.2 Oncopeltus fasciatus
TTGACATATATATATATATATATATATATACATATGTAGGCACACACATAGAGGAACTGGATTGTTAATTAAAGGAACTCATCTAACGGTTTGCCCTTTTACATATATGATAACCTTTCCTCGATGTCCTGTACAAAATCTAGTAGAATAAACAAGTTTTATCTATAGCTAATTTTTTTGTTTTATTTTTAAAAAACAAAACAAAACTTAAATCAATACGTGATTCGGCATCGACAAAAAATAAAATGCTTAAGAGTCTAGTTGTCCATTTCTTAACCGATCAGTATAATTCCCAAAATTTTAGTATAAGGTGTACAAAGGGCTGTTACAAAGGACTAATAAGTTTGCAACTTTGAACAATGTAAATCTGTGCAATAAATAAAAATTTTAACGGATAATAAAATTCGATGAACATATCAATGATTAGTCGGGGAAACCAACAAATGGTGCGGGCGCGTGATCTGGTAAGAACCGCAGAACGTTCGGCCGGTAACCCCCTGTCGGTCACGTGCCAGACCTCACCCCGTACAACACGCCGATCCGTCGGTTTTTATTACGGCTCCTCTTTTTACCCTCGCACGCCCCGAACTACAGAGGAGCACGCCCGCAGACCGCAGCCTGCCCGGAATCCGAGAGATGGCTGGCCCCGCGACTCGTACAGGAATCACTCCTTGTAAGTCTGCCAAGGGGTTGGGAAGGGAACACACAGTAGCACGACTACCGTTCCCTCTCCCACCAAATCAGCTGAAATAGTAGGTGTGCCCCAAGCTCTATACTTGCCTTTTATAGCTGTCTGTCTCTTAATCCATATGCATGGCTGATACATAGCTCTTCTATAGGTATCGGTCTCCATCACACCTTTCAAAAGATGGGGCAAAATGGCAAACGAATGCCTTACTTCGCAATCAAGAACTTCTCCCATAACGCTTGTCAACTGTTTGGATGATTTAACCAATGGATTGGTGGTATTGAAGGATGTCACATTCCAATGGAACCAATGGTCAAATTATCTTTTAAGAGGAGCAATATAAGCTCAAATGCACTCCCAGAATCTTCCGTAAGTATTTATCTTCCGTACTTACTAGCGTAAGTATTTCGAAGAGACATATTGCTTTTAACAACACCGAATCCATCGTCTTCACACTAGCTTGGCTTCTGTCCTGAGCACATAGAACCAATAAAGTACAACTCTTTGGCTAATCGGTGATTACTTGTAAGATAACTGATTATTTATTATTCATGAGAAATTTAAATTAAAGTCAAACAATGAGTGTACCCCATCATTCTCTTACATTTCTCTTCCAATTCTTCTCTAGTTTTAAGCACTCGTAGGTAGGAGAGGATCTTGAATTTAACTGCACATTATATTGAATTTTAAAAAACACATTCTATCGGCCATAATAATTAGCAATGGCAATTAATTAACTGTTATTTAAAATGAATGATTTGAAGCATAGCAAATGGAATATTTTGGATAAAAAAATCATTTTTTTGAAAAAGTCCTTATAGTGCACCATAAATTTAGATAAATACTAATAAAATCATCATTCTTACTCGAGTATCATTGGAAGCGGGTGTTTAACGAAACTCGATATTCGATTAAGGAAATCTTGCCTTTCTATCCCGCGGTAATTTTATAAAGAAAAGGAAATAAAATCCCATTTCAGTATCACATATGAGTGGGAGTTAATCCTTAAGTAGACTACAGCAATTTCTCCAGCGGCATTAAAATGCAAAACAGCTGGCTCTGTAGGCTGTAAACACATAACAATAAATATGAGGAGAGGTTATGCAAGGAATCGGTCTCTTGAGAACTGAAGACAGAATAAACTTATTTGTAAACTAAAAGTTGTTTATTTCGTTTAATTAGATATATTTTAGCGATTTATCACCTACAACAGAAACTCATACGGCTATTAATATTACATATTCAATGATTACTTAGAATTATGAAAACCTTATGAGTAATAACAATTTTAAAACTTACAAAATAAGATACTGAGGAATTCGTTGAGTTGTCGCAGAATTACTAGAACAACAAAGTATGTATATATATATAATGTTTGTTTTTGGTTATATTTATAGCAGGAAATTAAATTATTCAGGTTGCTTTGACAGTTTTCAACAGATCACCAGGAAGAAAAAATTATGCTCCGAGGAAATATATATATACAAATAAATTTATTGGTATATTCACGCTTTAGCTTGAATAAAACCAAACTCAGTGTTTAAACTACTTCTAGCAAAGTGTTGGTAAAGGTTAGTTAAGGGGCGCCAGGCTAGCTCAGGGGATCCGTACGGGTCTCGCAATCCTGACGCCGCGGGTTCAAATCCCCTCCAGGTCAATCTTTTATTTATAATATAGAAGCTTGTCCTGAGCCATGGGTGTTTAGAATGGGGTGGCAACCTGTAGATAGCCCCTCCCTCCAATGACCCTTAGTGGTTGCAAGGGAGGCTAACCCAGCAAAAAAAAAAAAAAAAAAAAAAAAAAAAAAAAAAAAAAAAAAAAAGGTTCGTTAATAGCTAATATCAGTCAAAAGGGAGTGTGAAAATAAAAAGAGAAAAAATTCAAAATTATAATATATTCGTTATTGTTTGCGTTAAAAAAAAAATGTAATGAAAATGTATGACATCCATACACCTAATAATTTTTAGAAAAACATGTCATTTCGAGTATTCCATATAATGTATTAGATATATAAACCAAATTCGGTGCTTAGGCTATCCTTTGAAAACTGCTGAATAAATTACTCTTTGGTTGAAAGCAGATGAGGATGGAGATTTAACACCAATGTTTATAATATTTATAAAGTAATTTAACGAGAACTAAGAAAAAGTTTGCAGAATAAAAATCTTATAAAACCAAATTTCCTAAAATCTATTTTCTATAAAATTTTCCGAAAAAGAAAGAAATTTACTACTGTAACTAAGATGACCGAATTTGGAAACAGTTTTAGAGGTTATCTTTTCACGCTCATTGTTCTTTATGGCTTATTTGATAAAATTCATCATATATAAATAGATGAATCTTCGGAAATTCTCCTAAGTGGCTCCTGATTTGTAAATGTCGACGGAGGAGAAATTATCACAATATTCAGCAAATACTTTTAAAAGTAAATTTTTAATGGTGGCGATTGCGGATTAGTTTCCTATAAAAAACATACAAGAATTTATTATACGTTTAAGTAGTTACGCCTGGAACTGCTTAATACACATCGCACACTAATAAACGGTGGTCGATCTCTTCGGGCAGTGTACGAGGAAAGAAACGGACTCAGTACTCAGGAGTGCGGGATTTACGATCGAGACCAGTTTAATGAAGGTAGGAGGGTCGGAGGAACGCGGCGGAAGTTATTACAGAGATATATCCGAGTTGCGCGCGTGCTGCCCTCCACATTCGCCAAATTGGGTGGGAGGTAGGGAGCGAGCGCATCCCAAGAATTTTTTGGTCTATCATCCCTCCTTCTCTCTCCCCCTCCCCCTCCCCTTCTGCAATCTTCCCCTTCTAGGCGTCTCGGATTCCTTCCGTGCCCTCACGGTTACAGCGACCGTTTTCCTCAGACCAGACTGACTCCAGTCAGAGGGAAGGAAAAAAAAAAGAAATAAAAACAGATGATATCTAAGGGTATGGTTGATTTAATGTCACCCTACACGCGTTTTCCAGCAACTACCAGTAATAATTGAGGCGTTCTACAGTGGGATGAAGTGGTGATGAAACCATTTATTGCTATGGAACTGGTAACTACCATGTAAAGATGGCCAAAAATAACTTTTTATTTGCAATGAAGAAACTAAGAAACCACTGTACAATTAAAAATCGGCATGATTACGACAATAATAAAATTGTTACCTTATTGAACTTACAAAAGAGGATCCGGGTATGGCAATTCAGGTGTTGTGGGTTCAAATTCCGCCCAGAGCGAGATTTTATACATAAATAAAAGCTTGCCCTGAGCCATGGATGTTTAGCCAGGGGATGCAACCTGTAGAGAGCCCCTCTCTATAGGAAAAAAAAACAAAAAAAAACCATCTTTCACTTTCTCTCACGATCTATATTTATAGATGCATTTACAATGCATTATATGCATTATAATACAATGCATTATGTACTTGCAATCCCGAGTTACAAGTACATAATTTTTATTAATACTTATCCGGATTTAAACATGTCAAAATGGTGTTTTTCCACAGCATTCGCTCATTTAATGATGGCTTATTCAGAGTTGAATGGAGAATACATTCTGCATTCAGAGTGAATTATGATTCCCTCATTCTACTTTAAGCCCTGAAGAAGCCATCGAAAGGTAGGGAAGAAATTAACTTTTCGTCATGGTCAAGCCCGGAAAAGTACGTATATTTCTGGAGACCATGAAAGCCTATGTGAACAAGAACATAATTTTTTTTTTTTTTTAGAAATTACGATGATGCACGTAAGTAAAAGTTTCAAGTGAAATAATTTTATCCTGTGAACCGGAATTTAAATTTTATTTATTTATAAATATTTTTACTTTTACAATGACCACTGTTTGTCTAATCCAAGAGTCTGAAAAGATTCAAAGTTGTCAGGAATAACAACGACATCCTTCAAAATACTTTCAGTTATAGACCAATATATTTTTTATTTATTTGTATGCAATACGCCTGGATGGCGCATTACGCAAGAGCAACTTGACCTTTGCGATGATAAGTCCCGGGCAGATTTCCAATAAATAACGCCAACGTTATTCGTAATGTATTGCGAAGAAGTGGAGAACATTGTACAAGAAACATGAGCATAGGGGTGGCATAGCAAACCCAATAAATAATTTCAGTAGTAAATCGGACAAGGCTCGGGAGTTGTAAACCCCTATTTTCTAAATGGTTATCATATTTCCTCGCCACACAATCTAAAATAATACGACAATAATATTCTAAAGATGCATACTAATCTGAGAATGGAAGATTTAATGTCGCCTTCTAGAAAGTAGAAGATTTAATTTCAATTTATTAGAAATGTCTTCTGGTTTTATGGCATTCAAGTTGGCAAAGGATACGAAGAAACTTATGCTGAAGGAAAGGCTGAGTTGAACTTATGAAAATGAAAGAAAAATATACCTAGTTTGAGTTTTATTTTTGTGTAACTTAGTCACAATAATGTTCGAGCTTAATAATTTTTTATTTTTCAATAAAGATAAGATATAACTCATTAAATATGAGAAATAATCTTGGGAATTATATATAAGAATTCCACAATTCCTTTTAGTTGAACAATCAAATAAGCTTAAATTAGCTAATACCCGAAAATAAAACAACAATATCTATTTTCGCCTCCTGTAATAATCAGTTATTTAATTCTTATTCACACTAAAGATAAATTTAATTTCGAATTATGTTCCGACTTGTCAAAAAAAAAAAAAAAAATCACTCTCAAGAGCAAAAAAAATAATAACCAACATTTATTACAGTTATTATTACACAGCGTAATGTGTAAGCAACAGTATATTAGTGATGGTGATATTAGAAAGTAAGTCACACAAGAGTGGCGCAAAAAAAGCAAGAAAAGAATTTATGAATGAAACATTTCGAAATGATTGGCGTTAATGACCGCCATAGCTTAAACGCCAAGAAGGGAGAAAGAAAAAAAAGTGCGAAGAAGCGGCTTTTCTCAAAAATTTCAACAGAACTCCATCCAACAAACGATATGAAAGATGAACTAAAAAGACAATTTGAATAGTACTGTTACCAACATGATTATCTTTAGTTCCTCGAGGGAAAAGATTATATATGTTCAGGAGTTTTAAAAACATAAAGATTTTATGAAAGTAAAAAAAAAAAAAAAAAAAAAAAAAAATTCATGATTTCATGTTATTGTACTTATGGTAGAATATATATAAATGTATTGATGAAAGATGTAAATACGGACTCCCCTAAGCCTGGGATAGTTTACACCTCCGTTAACACGCATTATATGGTCGGCCTCCGATGGGTAGGAGTGTGGGACTAAGCCTTTATCCCGTTTGTGACATAAGTAAGTGTGACAGGGGAGTGTTACACGCCACTAAACAGACATGGACGTCTGATTAAAGCACATTAACACGGAGCTCTGATCGCACACCACTGTGTAACTGGTCGGCGCTGGAGGAGGTTTTTTTTTTTTTTTTATTTCTTCCAGAGTCAAGGTAATAGATTAATTTTTCAGTGATTAGTGACGCGGTAGGAGTGACTGCCGTGGGAACCAGACCGGGCTCCGAGTGTGTCGCACACATTTTCCACGCGGGGAATTAATTTGTAACATCGCTTTATCGCAGTTACGTCGATAACGGTTTGCTGGACGGCGGTGATGGAAGGCTCTACATGACTCCCAGTCAGGCCTGTTCTGCAAATCGAACGTGCAATGGATCCAAAAATAGCAAGGGCGAGAATGACGAGGAGTTGGCACTAGTTTCCCGAAGCAACTCTCGAAATAGTTGAGGATTAATGAAGTCAGTTTTGTAATTGTCTAAGGTCAGCTGTTAGTGACGAAACGTAAACCAACCAAAAATAACATAAATACTTCCTTGGGCCTTGACCATGTAGACAAGTTACTATTGGCCGAGCTTTCGCATATCTTTATCAAGGCTGAGTACATTTCTTCATTCAACCCTGAAGAAGCCATCAGATGATGTATGAAAGCTCGACCAGAAGTTAACTTTTCTACATGGATAAGATTGGAAGAAGTATTTGTGAATATTTCTGGAGACCATGGAAGCCTAAGTGAACATCTTAATAACCTCTACGAGGAGGATATTGTACAGATGCGCATTCTCCATTCAGCCCTGAAGAAGCCATCACACGATATGCGAAAACAAGGGAAAAAGTTAACTTATCGTCATGGTCATGTCTGGAAGAAGTATTTATACATATTTCTGGAGACCGTGGAAGCCAACTCTATCAATTACTAATAAGTAAATATTAAAAGATTAAGAAGCATTAATAACTGGAAAGTCGAAGACACCGTCCTTGTACAACATGACTTGCTGAAATACTAAGTTCATCATTTCTTTCCAGAAATTTAAAATTTTACAATGGTTTACCTCTTAAAGTGTTTTATACCAGAAAAGCGTATTCTTAATTTCCTCCAAGGGACTTTCAAAATGCAAAACCATAAATAATTGGTCTAAGTCAGAGGAAAAAATTTAAAAATAAGCCATCCTTACCCTATAAAAAAAAAAAAATAATCTCCAATGAAATATGAATATTGGAAATATATAAAATAAAGAGTAAATATTTTTAAATGAGAGCGGAAAATATCTAAAGAAAGGAAAAGAAGTAATGTAAAAGAATACATAGAAGCTTGTAGATTATATATATAAATGAGTAGCAGGCAAATTTGAAATTCTTGTTCTGCCAAAGTGATAAATGGCAAATAATTACTAGAGTTTCTATGAAAATTGTTCATAAATAAACTAGAAATTAATATCTTCACATAAAAATAAGTACGAAATAATCTAATACTGCTTCATCAATCCCTTCGCAAGCTCC
>KZ808242.1:36418-46567 GCA_000696205.2 Oncopeltus fasciatus
ATATATATATATAGTAATCTTCGTAATTAATAACTAACGTGGAAGAAAGAAATTATAATAAACGTTATTTTCTAACGCTAGAGAAATTGGTCAGGGTTTCGGCCAGGATCAGAAAAATAAAATACTTCAAAACTGTTGGGTAATTATTTTATTACTACGTATTATTATTTTATTACTCCATTATTAAAGTTGACTACAGCTCTTGAGTCTGAGATGTGACCAGAAACCTCCCTCGGAGACCTCTCCAGACTTCACTATCGCCCTGATGAGGACTTACAAGTCAAGTCGAAACGTCGGCAATATTAAAATAATTACCCAACAATTTTGGAGTATTGTATTTTTCTGATCCTGGCCGAAACCCCGACTAATTTCTCCAGCATATAATACTCGACGGACAACGAACCCCCAACCATGTAATATTCTAACGTATAAAAGTATATTTAATTTGTAATATATAATATTGCTAGGAATAGCAATCGAGTACACACTATTTTGATATTCATCGCACTTTAGTTAAAGTAGTTAAGTCCTCTTTACGTTTGGTTAGTTGTAGGAAATTTGAGATAAGAGTAACTACCTCAGAAGATAGCAGGCTTATCGGGCAGCTCTCAGGGAGGATTTGTCTCCGGAGGGGCGCCAACCGATCAGGGAAGTCGTGAGGTGATGCGGTACTATTGGAGACGGACTCTCCGCCCCGACTCCTTGTTACCGGCGCTGACTGGCTCGTGTCCCTCGGCCCCACTGGAATCCCGGATTCCACTGATAACTATCAGGAGTGTCCCCGGGGGGAGAAAAAAGATGCCCCCGCTAACTCCAGTCCTTCCAGGAACTAGAGGGCTTCTTCTTCCAGGTCCCCCCGTACCTGGCCACATCCTCATTTCATCCAACAGGTACAAATGTACAAGCCCGGATACTGTACAATTCAATGGATAATATCAAAGTTTTTTTTATATTTTCCTTACAGAAATCAAACAAGGTGCCAAAGTCTTCAAGCGACTTTTAAAAAACTTACTTAAATCTTGACCGATCTAAGCTATACATATGAACCGCTCTAAATTGTGTATATATTACAAATTAGGAAAATAATTCGGTATTAGAGCATCTCACTGAGTGTGATATATGGTTTACAGAAACACCGAAATTTAAAATCGTTAATATCTTTATTATATGAGAGTGGTGTCATTGGTCACCTTCTCTCCTCATGTGATTGATTTTGGATGTCTTTTTTTTTCTCTAATTCATTGTGGTGATCAAATTACAAAATGTTTTAATTTAACAGAATGTAATAAATAAATAAAAGTTAAAAAAAAAAAAATCTTTATTTATTTCTAGCTTTAATGGGAAAAAATGTATAGAATATATTAATAGATAATATAACTTAGAAGTTGAGCGACCACCTACATTTTCAAAAAAAATAAAGATAACAAGTAAAGACATTTAAAACATTGCGAATTTCATATGAGAAGGAAATGGTCGGCCAATAAGGTACCCAAAATAAAAATATTTCTGGGAAATTATTTTACTTTATTTTTTTTTACTAATCCCAATGATTTTACACTACAGAAGTGTTTTTCATTTTGTTTAAATTTTAGATCTTTCTTGAATTTGACTACCAGCACAAAGAAAGGGTTAGTTACAGATCACAAGACATTTAAATGATAGCAGTATACCAGAAATAAAATTCCCAAAACCATTCAAGTAGTTAAAAGACAATTCTTAGTCCCTATACAAACCAGATTATCTCGAACGCTGAAATACCATGGAACATCTGGTGCAATAAATGAGTGATAAGACAAAAATATTTCTTGATGATCAAAACTTAAAATAAGAGGAAAATAATAAAATAGTTTGATGCAACGGGAAGGAATCTAACAAAACTAAGCTATGAGTCAGACAATTATGCATTAAAACTTAATAGAATTGATAACTCCAACAAACTCACATAAAATAAGCAATATTGCAAGCGACCATTTCTTTGTTTCTCCGAAAGAAAGTGCCAGTACGAAATTAGTAACAATTTAATGTATTGCTAAATGAGTAAGTGTTAATTCTTCCTCAGTAACATACAGTAAAAGCATTGAACTCTCCATTGCTACATAGCCTTGTGAAGTATTAAAAAATGTTATTTTCTATGGGAAAAATGTCTGCATTGGAAATTATACAAATAAAATATCTCTCAGTAGTTTGCTTGAACTCTCAATAACATTCTGGCTGAAATACCTCTCAAACACTCTTATCACTCAACAAAAACGACGACATCTAAACAAAAAAACCAACTGAAGTGAATAAACTTTGTTTCAAATAGATCCGTTTGGGTCTCACAATCATGGCGCTGTGGGTTCGGAACAGCCCAAGGCAATCTTTTATTTATTAGTAAAATCTTTACCTCAGCCATGGATGTTTAGAATGGGATGGCAACCTGAAGATATCCACTCCCTCCATTACCCTAAGTGGTGGAATGGGAGGCTAACACTTTAAAAAATCAAAAAATCTTTTAATTATCCCACCTTTCACTGATTTCAGCTGCAAAAATTTTTAAGGGAAATTCTCTTTGATAATTTTCACTCCTCAGAAAATAGATGCATCGTCGTATACACCACAAGAAAGTAAAACATTCGGATTCCGTTCTGCCACATTGGGTATAAGGGAAGTGAACATCCACATGTTCAACCAGGAAGATTTGTGGACATTGGTAGATACTTGCACGAGGCTATCAGCTGTTTTCCAATCCGGCCATTAATCGGCGTGGCCTGACATGAGCTATGGAGACACACACACACACACACACACACAACCGAGAAGTATCTAGTAAGTAGCTTGGTATATACAGCCTCACTAGTAAAACACCACTTTGCAAAGAGCACAAGCCTTTGACATTTCTTCTCAGCTAAGATTATGCCAAGTACATAAATAATAAAATTATATACAAATTATGATACAAGTTTAAATTGTGAGTTTTTTACCAGATTATTAGTAGATGTTTTTTGTTGAGGTTCGGTCAAGGTCAAGGTTGAATCAGAGAATAGAATTTTGTTTTAAAATTTGTATTTTTTATTTATCGGAGGTTACCGACGTTTCTGCTTACAATGTAAGCCATCTTCAGGGCTATCATGAAGATGAGAGGGGACGTTCTGCCACCTGGATCAAATGTTCATGCTGAATGTTCATATAGTCATGAACATTTATTTCAGGTGGTAACACGTCCCCTCTCGCCTCCATGATAACCCTGAACAATAAGGGCTATCGTGATAAGCTGAAACGTCGGCAGATAATAAAAAAATACACATTTTTTTTTTTAAATTGTACTTTTTGAATCAAGCTAGACCTAATCTCAAAAAAAAAAAATTCTCTACCAAAAATGATGATACTTTTTCGAGCCACGAGGAAATATAAACTTAATCTGATGGGTACTAGATTAAATTATGAAAAAAGAATTACATATTATGGCTTTTATTAACTCTTACCATCACCCATAAAACGTACGTGTTACAACAAAAGTACAATAAATACAATCACAGAGAAAGTAAAGGAATTTTGAATTCAACTAGTAATGTCTAATCCAGCCTTTTAAAATGAGCGAATATTCATTTCCACAAATACATTTTGTCTCAACAGATATATTACACGCGGCTTACACGCGGCTTAGAAGGCATTGAAAAATGTCCATACATTTTGCCTAATACAAATAAAATAATAAATTGTGCGAGTCACACTGCTAACTACAGATAAACAAAACCAATGTTTATACTAAAACAACTCAAAATATTTACAATGGTTCGAAACGGTTGACAGTTTAAATTATCAACTTTATTATTTGAGGCGTAAACTAAGAAGTTTGTAAACATTTCGCAAGAAAGCTTTGGCACAAAAATCCTATTTAATTTTTACTCAAAATTACCTTTTGACTATATTAGGCCTCGTGAGTTCACCGTAACCAGATTTTTACCATTTACTAGCTATGAGAGCTACCTCGACACATTAGAAACAGCTGGAGGAAATCTTCAGATACTAGTGCGAAATTAAAGAACTGCATGTAGGTAGACTTAAACCCGCATGGAATTCTTTAATTTCACACGTTGGGTGCAAAATATGAGATTGACCGGGTGGAGAGTCACAGGAAA
Organism: Oncopeltus fasciatus; assembly: GCA_000696205.2. Classification (NCBI taxonomy): domain Eukaryota; kingdom Metazoa; phylum Arthropoda; class Insecta; order Hemiptera; family Lygaeidae; genus Oncopeltus; species Oncopeltus fasciatus. The sequence continues at coordinate 40,540 of KZ808242.1, forward strand.
AAATCGAAAAGAAGCAGAAAAATGCTGAATGTTATTTATCTGTAAGAAGAAGTTTGAAAGGCTTATGGGGCTTATTCATATGTTAATGTCTAAAGCCGTCAAGAGGCGCAAGGCCAAACTCCTTACCTGGGGAAAACTCCTCGCGATGGGGAGTCGAAGATCTGTAAATTTGTTTAAATACTAAAGAAAATGTATTTCCGAAGACTGCATTCTACGCTAAGATAGTATTAATACTATACTTAAACCAACTCCCATGAATTACATTAATAATTACAATTAGATGATTTTAGTTGGGGTTCGGTCAAGATAGATCCCCCCAAAAAAATACAAATTTAACAAAAGTATATTTTTTTAAAGATTATCTGCCAATGTTTCGGCTTACATTGGAGGCCATTTCCTTAGTTCTACAAATACAATCTGATAGTAAATTTACTTTGATAAATTTTCTGTCTTAAATATAAAACATATTGAGTAAGTTTATCTATTACCTGGTGTCTTAAATTGGGACATCTTTAGGGAATTACCCAATTGTAGGCGCTCATAACACAGGGCAGGCATGTATTTCTCGTCAGATGCCGAGCTTCCTACTATGGGGTCCGATGGGGCAAGCCCACGAGCATATCCAATTTTAACTAACAAAGGGGTGAACACAGAAAACAAAATAATGATATTTATGCCAAATACTTAAAATGTACACACTTAAATTAATTAATATTAGAAGCTTTTTTGTTAGGGTTATTTAACCCATAAGAGGTTATATATCCCAGGGGAACCTGGGCTCCACTCAATGTGAACCTAGGGACAGGAAGTCCCCTCTCGTCTTCATGATAGCCCTGAAGATGGCTTAAAATGTAAGCCGAAACGTTGGCAGATAATTAAAAAAAATATTTAAAAAAAATTTTTTTAATGGAAACATATTATCATTATATATGATAACATATTAACATATTATTTGTGTCAAAGTTCTTCCCCAGCTAGCAAGGACAATATTTTGNAAAAAAAACTTCACCTAAACGTTAATATATTTCTATTATTTTTCCAGGATAGAGGATAACCCCTATTTATAGTACTTGAATGTGGCTAAAATAATAAAATGACAAAGCTAATTATACGTTAAGTTTTGTAGCAATAACTAATGAAGTTCCTAACCAGAGTATTCAAATACACATAGTTCGAAATCCAAAAATATACCAAAAAAATTCTTTGATACAAACTACAATCATCATAAAGAACTAAAAAATTGAATAATTTAAATTTTCAAAAAAGCTTAAAAATTTAAAAAGATTAAAAATTATAATAATTTCATTAAGGTAGATATAATTTTTTCACTAACAGAAAAGATTTAATTACCTAAAAAGTACCATCTCCTTCGATAGGACAAAAAAAGAAACATATTTCTTGCTTGTCAGAAGACTATAACCATGCTAATATATTCTAATTTTATAATATTTAATAGGTTAGAATAAGTTTCACATTCAGTACACTATTGAAAACAAATAAATCATCAAAGCCATAAGTAACATTCAATAATTATAAAAGAAAATCAAAATATATTTATATTACTTATATTAAACTAATTTGATATTTACTCTTTGAGTTTGATAACCCAAACAAAACAGACCAAGAAAATCTAAAATCTGGTGTGTGTAAGAGAATTTAAAGCTGTTTTAAAAAGCAGAACCTTTGAAACGCCATCTTGAAAGTTTTCCTGAAGATTTGCCCTCACAGTATTCCTTAATACCATACCTTCCTTTGTAATAAGAATATAGAAATAAAATGAAGTCCACTAATGATAGCATCCTGGCTTTTCGCATATTTTGTTTAAGAAAATAAACTCTTTCACGCTTCTATCACTGTTCAAATGGGGGGAGGGAAAAACATAAACCCGTATTTAATTTTTTTTGGCAAGCCATTAAATGCATTATTAATAGTATAATAAAGCATTGAATTGAAGCTTAAAGGAAAAAAAAAACAGAAAAATAGTGGACTATCTGTCTATATAATTATAGTTTTATTAAAAGAAAAAAAAAATAGAAAAAGTAGGAAAAAATGTAATTTTCTACACCGGAAATATTTTTAGAGAAACACAATATGGTATATAGATATTTTAGAGGGTTGAGAGTTGAGAGGATAAATGATAGTACTTCCTATTCTTCATTTTTTTTTATCGAAACATGGACTCTTACTGTTTTTTCTTATGTTTCAGGGAAAAGACACAATGGTTCAAACAATGGTACAGTCTCTCTTATTACTTGCTACTTGCTGTGTAGTGGCAGTCAGAACCATATTAATATCTCACAACTCACATCTCTTCACTCCATTTCTCTGTTTATACCTGAAGAGATTCTCTTGTACACATTCTCATGCGTGTCCAGGTAACTTGGTTTGTGCCACAAGAAGAAAACGCGTCGAGCATATGACATGTGAAAAAAAAACAAAAATCTTTTGCTTTTTCTGTGAGCGTCTATGCGTTTCTCACGACTCCTCCACCCGTGAGCGACTTTGATTGACGTGCAGACCTGCTCCTGTGTTCATCAAACGGTATGATCGGTAAATCTTTGTACTTCCACGTGTTCCAATCACAGGCAGAAAGAAGCGTCCTGGGAAAGACGTCCTCTTCCATAGATTTCTCCGATTCTCCGGAGAACCGTTGTATACAACATTATTCTTTCATAACCCTGGGATTCAATATTTTGAAAAAAAAATTATATTAATGAGAGTGAGAGCAAGATAAACGAAGCCATATTAGTATCCCGTTAGTAGAAGAGATAGACTTTCAAGCCGTTTTGGAAAGAATGAAAGCGATTATGTGTAAATGGAGGTTCATTGATGGTAAAACTTACACAGTCCTATGGTCGTTTAGAATAGTATGGCTTAGGTAGCCATTTTCCTCATGTGCTTAAGTGGAAAACTCATAAAAAGAGTATGATATGTCGACCCACAACTATATTCATAGCAAAAATGAGTACATGGTACATGAGGATAGAAAAATACTTCGACTCCAATTAGTTTAAAATTGCCTTATTTTACTTAGTATGAAATATAAATGCTCTTGGAAACTTATTTAAGGAACTGAATGTAGGAATGCTCTACCGACATTAGTAAAGGTACCAAAGTGAGAGTCAATAAAGGATTTTACGTTTAGCCAACTGTGGTCAGAGCGTTGAACTCGGAAACACATATAAACTACGCAGAACTCAGAACATTCACCAACAATTTTATATAGACTACAAGATGATCAACCATCAGCTGATAGGTGGAATAAGTAGACTCGCATGTGAAACGGTAGCAGACCAAGGAGTCCTTCTGTCTCCTAGCTGTCCGGACAGACAAAGAGATTAAAACCGCGGGTACGCGACGAGGATTTCAAAGCAGTACTGTGGACGGTAGCGAAGGCATAGACTTCCGTCTGGACGCATGCCGCACAAGGCTGGCTCGAGGAGAGTAATGCATACATGAAAGGGAGACGATGGAGATAAGACGTAAACGGTTGAAAAGGTCTACACATTTCTCATACAACACAATCTTTGAATAGAAAGCAGATATTCTTATCGGAAATACAGAATAGCCGATATATTTTACCTTTATAAAGGCTTTGGGGTGATTGGATCAAAAATTTCAGATAACCCACTGCAGCTTAAAAGGTCATGTCTTTAACCAAAATTAAGTTAGTTGAACAGAGAATTATCAGGAATTCGGTCTTGGTAGTTGAAGAATTAAAAACTAATGTGTAACCAAAAAAAATTTATTTTAGCCAACGTTCCGGCCTGACAAGACCGAATTCTTGATAATCCTCTCTTCATAAAACTTGACGGTCAACAAATTGATCTCAATATAAAATTAGTTAATTTTATCAAGCAATTATAAGTATCCCCAATTTCTGAAATGGAGCAAGTTCCTTTACAAAAACATTGGATTTGTTTGTCATATCCTGTAATCCTACAGAAAAGGATAGTTTTAGAAGAGGCCAAAACTCAAACACCATATATATATATATATATATATAAATATATATAGAGAGAGAGAGNATAGTTATTCCAACTTCAAATGGAAATATATTTAGAATAAAGCTTACATCAACTCATAATTTTGAATTTTGTGAAAAGATTGAGTTGATGTATGCAATAGGATAAAAGGATTGAGATTGTAAATTCGCAATAGGTAATATTTAATATTTATATTTTATATCATTTTATTATATTACATAGAACACATACAAAGGGAATATAAATTAAAACATATAGTTAAGAGCTTTGAGGCTTCTACGGGGTTAGTTTGAATTTCATTGTACTTTATAATTAAATTTCATTATAATATTAATATATTTGGGGAGAAGTAAAAGTTAATTAATAAACCACAAGCCCTTTCCCAATACCTTTTTTATAATCTAGTACCATGATTATGAGGAATATGGTGACTATTCCAAGCAATTTAATAACCTTCCAACTTTGACAAAAAACAAGGACATTTTTTTAAGGAGTTTCCCACAAGTGCATACAAAATAAATATGCACAAGGCACAACGAACTACAATAATTCAAAAGAATCCAAAACAAAATGTAGATTAATATACTATTCACCCCTTATATAAATAAAATACGAAATGCATCAAAGAAAATTAGTAGCATGAAATGCTACTGCGTACAAGCAGAACTTAGAGAGTCACACAAATTTCAATTTCAATTTTATAATAGATTGTATTTATGTGCATTATAATGCAATAAGCCAAAGTTTGTAATGAAGTTATAAAAATTTTATTATTCAATTCAAGAGGTTTGTTATTCAGGAAATAATAAACAAAAGTATATATGATAGAAAACTAAAAATAATAGATAACAATGAAATAAATATATCTATATAAAGCAATGAAGACAATTAAATGAATAAATAACAGTTCGTTAATATGGAAATTATAACTCATAAAGGAAATAGTTTTCTAGAAATATTTCAAAAAAATTAATTACCGGATGCAAAAAAAAAATTCTTCATTAGATAAATTCTTATTTTCTTTACCTCATTTGTAAGTAGATGGGGTCTGTTAACCATATAAAAAAATATTAATCAAAGTAAATGTGAGTAATGCTGAAAACCAAATGGATTAGAATTTGTTATATAAAAGTTACCTAGTGTCCTTATTGCCGGCAATAACTTCTTCCACAAATTATAGCTTTCGATTTCTAATTAGCCGAAAGGTATGCCGATTACACATTGCGAAGATTAAAATAAATTACGAAAAAGAGAAAGAGAAAAAAACAAAAAAAAAAACAGAAGAAGCAACAGGAGAAATGGACGTCAAGAGATGGAAGTCAAGAAGAAACTCGCGTGTGCTTTAACCCTCGTATCGTTATTAATATTCCCCTTTCTCCCCTGAAGAGTGTCTGTGTGTGGGTGTGTGTGTGTGTGTGTGTGAGAGTGTGTGTGTGTGTGTGTTTGTCGGGATCATCCCGCCGCCGAACTCCACACACGGACAAGATACACACCTGCGACAAACACAAACCTCAACGCACCCACAGACACAACATTCAACACACCCACAAACACACAACCCACAACTCGGCGCTCTCTATATTTAATCCCTTTATTAATTAGGATTGTCTCAGGCTAATATCCTATAATTTGGTCTTCCGAGTCTTGGCATCCCCCACTTAGCGGCTCCTTCTGATAATTATATACTGTTTCTTAATAAATAAAGGAGGATTTAAGGGTGTGGATAACTGGACGGAATAAATAAAAAAATAATAATACAAAAAAAAAAAAAAGCGAAATAAAATAAGAGGAGAAAAGCCGGCGTTTCTGCGACGCCAGAAAAGGTAATTTTTTCCCTCGTTTCCTATTTGACATTACTCATATCCTGGCTCATTTAACAAGATTAAATATTCCTTACATTCACATGCAATCTCATATCTTGATGTTAAATACAATAGGAAATATCTGATTCATAAATAATTGCAAATTACCGCATAAATTTAATAAAATAACCTAAGCAATGTTAAATATATTACTATAATACATTTAACATTTATATATAT
>KZ808242.1:61898-72001 GCA_000696205.2 Oncopeltus fasciatus
TTATCTGCCAACGTTTCGGCTTACATTGTAAGCCATCTTCAGGCCTGTTGAAATACAATCTCATGAGAATACAATAATAATTTACAATATTATAATATAGAATTTCCATAATGTAATATGATATCAACAGTGTGATGAAAACTTGTTGAAGCGCGTAAAGAAAAACACACACACATATAATTTTGAACGGAACATAATTTAACTTCATTACAGTGTGCCCAATATCTGAAGATCCCTCAAAACTATCCTAAAAACTTTAACAGAAACTATATGCTCAATACCGGGCAAGTTAATGAGCTCCGGGCAGCCAACGTTCTCAGATCTGGAATATTTTATACACTTTAAAGTTGTAAACTTCTGTTAAAGTGTTCTAGAACAGTTCTGAGGGGCCATCATATATTGTAATAATGTTGGATCTGTTGATATTTAAAAAAATCATGCTATCACATTAGTACTTCATGGTACTAATATGATGAACCTAACTTTCCTAAGGTAACTCTGCTGATTATAATTTTAAAAAAAACCTAAATAGTAAGTTTTATAAATATTAATTTTCTTGCGGTTTTTAATCCCACGTAAATTTTAACAATTTTAGTACAAGGGAACAGAATAAAAAATCTAACTGTCACAGCCAGGACTCGAACCTTGTTCTCCTGCTTTCCGGGCCGGTGCGTTACCATTTACGCTACCAGGACAAGCCTGATAAGTTATTAGATTCGACTCTTGTGTCGAGAGTCTAACCTCCGAGACAGACAAATGTATTGTCTTATGCTGGAAGGAGCTGACATTGTCAAGCTGTTTAAATAACTCTCGTTATGTACTTTTAAATTTTAATTTCCTTGTAGTATTTACTCTCACATGAATTTTAACAATTTTTAGTGCAAGGGAACAGAATAAAAAATCTTACTAACTTAAAATTCCTGAATAGTAAGCTTTTTCATGATACGCTTATTCTTTATAAGGGTGAAGACGTAAGTTTGACCAATAACCAGTGATAAGTACTGGCTGTAAGAAATTATAATAGGAATGGTAAATGCAGCTTAGTATGTATATCTTTTTCATCTGGAGAGTAACGAGAAATTCTTACACGCGAAGGTCTCGTTGCGATGATGAGAAATGAATCCACTTCCTAGGGACGCATGCGCCCAATGCTAATGGGAGTTGCGAAAATTCCGCGAGTAATTTCTTAATGAAGCCAGAGATGAGGGGTAAAGAGTACTCTTCATGAAGCCGTCTATCTTTCTTTCCTCCCTCTGAGGGTCCCGCTGGCAGAAATGAAGTGTAGTAACTCCTGGATGCCTGGAGAACAGGTGGTCCGCGCTGGAGGTATGCCGGGCAGAGCGAACGGCATTTCTCGCGAATCAGCTCGTCTCGCATTAATATGATCACTGCTAAACATGTGGCTAGCTACAGCCAGGCTCTTACTGCATACACTCTAACCATTAGAACTATTTTACTCCCATGCCCCTCCTCCTTCTTCAGAAGAATGGACGTGCAGCGCTCAACGTCGAAATGGGTGAATGGGAAAACTATTAGGCATTGTTCAGAAATCTTCAAGGAGTAATTTTAACACATTTCAGCAGATTCCCCGTAAGTAAATTAAGCTATTTACTTCGGCATTCATTTTTTACAAGGACGTATCATTCATAATCAGACTTTTGGATATAAAACGAGGGTTAAACAGAACTAACAATATAGACGATAATAATAATAATANAAAAAAAAAAAGAAGCATTCAGCAGTTTAAATAATAGACAATTAAATGAAAAATCCCCCCTAAGCAATGATGAAAATAATTTAACAATTAGCAGGGGGAAATTGTAAAGTATGAATTTTAAAAATTGTGATAGTTCGCCTGTGAGCACGCACACGTGTGTGTGTATGTGTGATGCACAGGCGATCTAGCTTCCACAATTTTTAAAATAATAATAATTAAAAAAAAAAACTAATTCGAACTTTACAGTTAAATCTGCAAATTGTATATATTCTGGAAAATTTATACTTAAAAATACTCCTATTTATGAATTTATGAATATTTCTGGAGATGGTGGAAGCCTGCGTTACCATATACATATTTATGTATGCATGTATGAGTGTTCTATGGGTACATTCTAAATCGGACTCGTGCTTTTTTTCTTCTTTTTTTTAAACGTCTGGTGGAACCAACGTAAATAGGAACCAATTGATTTATAAGAAGATATTTACTACAAACTTCTTCTAAAAAAAAAAACTATTTCCAGCAAAGACTCCTGATGATATGGGAGAGGAAGAACTCAACGGAGAGAAATGATTGTAAGAGTGAGATAAGCGTTTTGCTGGGAATAACCGTCGGAGTTGGAAGAGTATACCCGCCTCGAGCGGTCCCCCGGATAGAGATCTCCGAAGATGACAGCGCGCGTACTGAAACCGGACACCGCCGACGCACGGCTCCGTGAGTCGACTGCACTCGGCTAATTCCCCCAGACTGAGGCTCCAGGACTCAGGTGGGTTATGTCAGACTAGAGGCCATTTGCCCAGGTTTGGGAAGTACTCTATTCCAGTACCATTTCATTAATGAACCGTCGCATATAAGAGTTACGTCTCTAGTCCAAAACAGAATACCGCTAGAGTATAAAGTAACAGTCAATTAGTTATAATAACCAAGGGATAGTTATAGGTATTAGGGCTAGTTAAAAATAAAGTTATAACTAGTTATAATTAAGGTATAGTCATAACTAATTTGTAGAACATTATAAAGATAACGATAACAACACTAGATACAGACACCACCACAATTCTTTTTAAAAAAATAACATATATATGTAAAAACGCGGAAAAAATATATTTATTGTGTGTGATATTAAACTTATATTAAGTTTATTCAGTTGATTTTACAGACACGAGGATCTTTAATCCCCTCATGGTTATACTCATGTACATTTAGCTAGATCTCAGAAATGTATGACCCCCTCCACATAATCATTTCGAAGGGTGATACGAAACCAGCGCAGATCTTCACTCTGGGATGAACCTCATCGTTTATTATACTGAAATTATACAATCAGTGTCGAGAAACTTTGGAACAATAATAATTGAAACGAATCTAATGATACACTCTCTCTCTCTCTCTCTCTCTCTCTCTCTGTGTATATATATATACACTTATATGAATATGTATTATTTACTAAATAAATGGATTTTTTATTTCTGTGTACATTCTAGCGTCTGTACTTTGTAAAATGGATAAATGAAATTTGGTGTTTGTTCATCTTTCAACAAACAGTATGATGTGAAGAANACACACACACACACACACACACACACACACACACACGCGCGCGCGCACACATTACATTTTTGAAATTAAAATAGAAAGATTCAATTAATAAGAAGTATTTAATTCATTTTCATAGCTGTTTGAGCTCTATACATATTTTTACACATACACACAAACCACACTTCAGCTAATTCACATTCAATTTATAATGTCAAGGCTCTACAAATATATTAACTTTGAACTAATACAAATAATACATTTCTAAGAAATAGTATTAATAAAATACAATAAAAGCATGGTAATGGCATTAAGATAAAACTGTACCTATTTCTATTAATCCTGATTGGTAAAAGAGATAAGGTATTACTGACAAGGATCTTCTTACTCTTACGGCGGAACTCTGTCAACATTCAAAAGGAGAGTTTGTTGACCGTAGATATTATTCTAAGATGATTTTAGTTGGGGTTCGGTCAAGGTTTATTTAGTTGGAATTTAGTCATGGAAATGTGAACTTAGGGACAGGACGTCCTCTCTCATCTTCATGTTAGCCTTGAAGATGGCTTACAATATAAGCCGAAACGTTGGCAGATAATCCTTTATTAAAAAATACATTTTTTTAAATTTGTGTTTTTTGGATCTACCTTGACCGAACCCCAACTAAAATCATCTCTGCCAATATCGTCTAGGATTGTAGGAAGTGACGTATCATATAGGTGTGATTCAGGTCAAAATGTTATTTTCCCAACATACGTTTTTGCATATGCATAACATATTTTTTTTATTTTAGATAAATGTAGCTCCAGGAGATGAGTAGACAGGTTAGAGGAGTTGCAGACCTCCGCCGCGAGATGGTGCTGGTGTCGCGGGTCCCCCTCACACCCTCGCCGGCACCACTTCCGCCGCTCATCCCCCCAAATCCCCTCCCTAAATCCTCCCCTAAAAGTGTAACACCCTTCAGGATAAGGGCAGAACCAGGATAATGCGGAAATCCAGCGTGTCGGGCCCTTTCCTACCCCCACCACCTCCGGGTCCGGCCGAGACTCGCCGGGCTTCAGTGTTCCTCCGGCAGGCATAGCGGCCGCACCTACTTCGCTTGGTCTCCGCGCAACTCTCCCTCCTTAACGAGTACGTAATATTTTCATTATGGCTTATGGACTAACGTAGTGTTTTCACAATTTTGGAAGGCACCTTATGTTCAAAATCCGCTAGATAATAATAGTAGAAGTCCTATCAAAAATAAACCTCATTAATCACTCTCCATTATAATCTATCGGTGCAAAGTATTTTTTTTTTGTATTAATTGTATGATACATAAATAATTATTTAGTACTCCAATCAACACCTTTAAAAATACTCTAATTTTTAACAGATACAATGTACAGTATTTAAAGCTCTAAATTAAAGCAATTAAAATTAAAACAATTACCACTATTTCGTATATAAAAACTAAAATTCAAAATGAATTATATAAAATATAATTAGATAAAGATGAATTTAAATATAGTAAAATTTACCTTTATCAAAGCTCATACACCTGTACTAAACCCTTCTTTTTCACATTACCTATTTATTATATAATTAAAGCTAGGTATTTTTTTAATACACAAGAGNAGAACAAATAGCAATTTAAAAATTTAAACATAATTTATTAATTAAAAAAAAAAATCTCAAACGACCCACCAGTGTTTTCACTAATTAATTTTCTTCAAGCCGTTATTTAATGAAGCCCCATCGACAGCATTGGAAGCATATAAAGGGAGAGAATCTCATTACGCCCTAGCATTCATTAGGGTATTATAATAAAAGGATTTTACTATCCTTCAATAAAATAGTTATTTTATCTTTAGAGCTGGGCTGAAAATAGTTTCATTTAACTACAAATTATAAAGGCGGCGTTGGGCGGTGGTCTGTCGTACGGCGATAATGTTGAGAGGCACCGTCTCAGACAAGGGGGGGTAATATGGGCATTTAGATCATTGTGAGTGGCTAACTCTAGGTGGCCTCTCTTTACCTAAGAACTTGAAGGGGTGGTAAAAAATAAAATAAGAAAAGAAATAGATAAAAAAAAAATGTATTATTGCCTAAGACAAATGAAAGATATAAATAAATTCTTTAAAATATAAAGCATAATTTAAAACTAAACAATTTGGCCAAATGTAAATAATACTATTATTCGAATGTAGTAAACCATTCGCTGTATTATGTAATTATGTTTTTATTTATTTTGAACAGAAAGTAATAAGTGAATAAAGGTTATATAATAACAAAATTATGCAATTAAGCCGTTAGAAATATATATTTTAAATTTTTTAGATGAGAGACTAGATAATTATTTTTATCCAATATACTGTTTTATTAAAATTTTATTTGAAACATTAAGATGATTGGACTATAATTAAGCATTGGAAATTTCTTTGTTTTTGACTTCTTTCTTTTTGATTAATGCTGATAACTTCTTAAGACATTATCACATGTACTACGTAAAACCGTAAATAGCGAGAGAATTTAGTGAATTAAAGTTAAAATAGGGGAAGGATAGATATAAAAATATAAAAAAATTGTAAGATACAGCACTACCCTCCAGCCTGTAGAAATCTCAGGTGCAGTTAAGAGCTCTAGAGGATGACTTACTAGGGTTGAAAACGGTACAGAGGTGAAATAAATAAATTTTGCATATGACACAGTTTATTTATTCAGCCTAATAAATTTAAAAATCCTCCCCCCCCTACCCCTCCCTTTTGGCACAAGATAGATTGAAATTCAAAGAAAAACGGAAAATGTGATTAGGTGATATAAGTCTGTGATGCTATAGTGCACCACTAAAACTGGAGGGAGTAATGAAATTGCGATAATAAAAGAAAATGCGGAGTCTCGCAAGGTGACATTATATCTAGAGCAAATAGGAGTTTTGAAAATCAGATTAGAAAGCAAGTAAAGGAATTCAAAAGGAATGAAGGTCTAAGGTAAAATCATTAAGCACAAAGAATACTTGAGAGGTCAGATTATAGGAGAGTAGTGGTCATTGATGCATACTGCCAAGAAGAGTACCTCAAAGCAGATTTGGCCAAGGGAAGGAAGGGCCACAAGTAAGCACACAGGGCTTGGGGACTCCACACGGACGCGAGAGTCACTGTTACCTGAGGTCGTGGCTGGGCCTGCACGTACCTTGCGAGGCCTGGGGGGGCCTGGACCCCCCTGAGACGACCAGGTGTTCCCTGGCCCCGGCCTATTTACCTCGCGGAGAGAGAAGAGCGGCCCGCCTGACTCTCACCGATTCCCCTCTCCCCGACCACCATATGCTCACATACCGCTCACTATTTTCATATCCCAAAAGTAAATGCACAACAAATTACGTCGATAGCGTCCTTTGAGATGAAACTGGTGCAAATACACCTAAACCAAATTATTATTGCCAATATTAAACAACTTCACTCCCACACATAGATACTTATTCTAATTACCTCACTGTTATTACTCATAATCCAAATTTAAAGTCCAAGTACTTAGAATGAAGTAGTTGAATCACTAGACTTCTCTACAGCTAACACATATCTTGCGATTCGAACACATAACAAAAAAAAAATTCTACCTATACAGTACAACGCTTTCACTAGGGCACATATGTGGGATTATTTATTTCATTTAAAATGGAAAGCTAAATTAAATCGACCAAGCTAAATTTAAGAAAATCAAAAATAATAAACCTTTACAGTTATAAAAGCGTTTCTAGGTCTGTATGTACTTATGTATATATATAAATATATATATATATATATATATATATATATTTATTTCAGGTCAGTCTAGTTCTAAGGACACNTATCTTAAAAGTTCATAAATTTATCATATTACCTAAGGATACTTATTAGACACTTAGATAATAAGATAAGCTTTGAAAGATAGATTTGATCTAATTAAAAAATTAAGAATAATGTCTCGAAAAAAAACCAATAAAAATCGTTTGAAATAAAATAGGAATTGGAATAAGTCAAAACTGAAAGTATATGACAGTATCTATATTAAAAACGGGGATTCTTGGTCTATGACTCAGCTACTTTAAGTCTTCTCTGGATGTCAGAGTACATATTAAATGGAATTCAAAAATCGTCAGATGGAATGGAGAGTTTTAAAGAGTAATCTCAGCAGTGTAAGGAATCCTCCAAAGATCAAGAATCGGGCCATAGGCACTTCTATACACTGATGTCCTTAAGGAGAGTATTACAAGATAAGAAATTGTTTTTTGCAGCTGGAGTAAAAATATGGCCCCAATTGAGGGATTTAGGTTTCTAATGGACTCTGTTTAATTTCAATGATCACATTCATTAAAATTTGCAGAAGTATATGAAAGTGAAGACAAAATTCATTTTTCTATAGGCATAACGAAAAAAGAACATGGTTGATTAGCTAGTTATGAAACATTTATTATTTAATTAAAATTGAATTAGAAAATCCTAATTATTTCATTAAGGTTTTCTTTGGAATGTAACGAACAGGATATATTCCTGAGTTGATGGTGTTGACATAAAATGCACAGGACAGCTGAGAAATTTCTACCCATAAAATATTATCCGAACCATATAAAATGGCTGAAGATGGCTTCTAGATTGCATAAAAGAGGCATGAGGAAGCCATGTGTCGTTATGAATGGGGCTGTAAGCGGGGCAAGACGAATTTGGTGCGATTCCCTTATCTGGAGCTGGGATTCGAACTTGTCCGAGAGCTAGCCAACGTATTGCCCAAGTGGCGGGGCCCAGTCTGAGAGGTGCTGACCGCATTGCGCACCGACTCAAAAAAAAGTGCATGCCAAATTTCGAAATCAAATTTATCATGGAAAGAAAAAGAAAAGGTTTTAATTACCTCCCTTGGGTAGGTGGTAGCACTACCAGACTCAAGGCTAAGAAGGGTTCGACAACTCCTAGGACTTGTCTAAGGGAGAAAAAGTATTCGTAGAAATGTCGTCCCTCGGAGCGAGCGCTATCCGTCAGTTTCGAGCTCGAGAATTTTCACTCTCATTTCACTCTTTCATTAGAGATGAAGTATAAAATTTAATAAAAATTAATGATGAGATATAAATTCAATAAAAGAATACCCTTCTTTAATACCCTTATTAGGATAACTTGACTTTGCTAGTCAGAGGGTTCCTCACTCAGTCAGCTTTCATTTCAACAACATCTATAAATGATCCAAATGGGTGGTTCCTATAAAATGGAGAAAAACCAAATGCATAAAAGCCGAGCCAGGAAAAAAAATTGTCAATATTTCAGGTTAAAATTCAGATTTTTCTTATAAAAGTTAAAGAGAAAGATACGAAAAACAAAACAAAAAACGCATGAATTAAGTTAGAGTTTTGAATAAGAACATTATTCTTACCTTTTCGACCAAATTATGAGAACACTTGCAAAAACACTTACCTGAAAAAAAAGAACAACAATTAATAACAATAATCCACTTTTTTTTTTTTTTAATAAGAAAACAAACAATATATAAAAAAATATTCTTCTCATAAACTTCCATGAGCTTCCAGTAAACATTTCAATTCAAAAAGCTCACTTGAACAAGTGTTTGAATTACGTAAGACTAGTGCATGCGCTTGCTCTTCAGTGTGTGAGTGTGAATAAGAGAAAGTGAGAGAGTGAAAGCAAGAGAGAGTGAGAGAGAGAAATTACGTGAATTTATTGGGGGGAGTCATAAAGCAAAAAATTGAAGAAAGGGTCAATGAAAGAATAGAAGTTTTCTGCTTCACATTTACAAGTAACTCGTTTGAAAATTATAAATTTGCATAACCTATTGTAATGAAGACAAATTGTTTGCAAAATTACAAATTAAAAATTCATTAACATTTAAATTTTCGGGTCTTGTTTAGATTAGGCCCGCCAGTTATTTTATGTTTAAAAATTCATATCTCCGGTTCTACTGGTCAGAAAAAGTTTTCTTGAGTTTCTTAGAAAAATTCAAAGTATCAGAAAAACAAAGTTTAAAAAAATTCTATCGAATTTTTTCGAAGTTTCCTTAGGTAGAATTCCTCTTTCTTCAAAAAAAATCCTGGCTCGTTGTTCTTCTTTGCATAAATCGTAAACATCAAAAACATTCATTTTGTAATACTTTTATAACCGCAATTACACAAACAATACTAAATTAAATAATATTTAAACATGTGATTTTATTTCTGTATAAAATGTCAATATAAAATAACTGGCGGGCCTAATCTAAACAAGACCCAAATTTTCTTCAATCCAGATTGATTTAGTTATTAATTAATCCAAATGAGAGTCCTTGATTTAGGCCGGTTTCCGGAGCATTGAGGGTAGAGGGTTGAAGAAGGAGAGGGGCGGTAGGCGGAGCCCGGGGGCGGTGACCAAGAAAAGCCCCCCCCCCCACGTTTTCCTGTGTGGGGGAAAGCGGTGACCCCCTCTCCCCAATACTCCTCCATGCTACTAGCTCCTAGCAATGATAAGGTTCTAGGATACGTCTGTAACGTTACCGATAGGCGCATGAGTAGAAGAAGACTTTGGCAAACTTTTTTCTGGATTGGAAAATTTTGACAAAAATCCATATTGTCCCTTAACTCCAAAAAAAAATTATAACAGAAGAAAAAAATTTATAAATGTCAGAATAAAATGTCCTTGGTATAGGCGAGATCGCAGAAAACATATATTATCTTCATCAGTGAAATATACACATTACGCACGTAATATAAACATTCTCCCTAAATGATGGCTCGTAGTCGGAAATGTAGAGGTTTTACTGAAAGATTTTTCTCTTAATCTCAAGCTATTCATATACTAGGCATATTTAACATGTTATATATATATATATATATCAAGCTATTCATATACTAGGCATATTT
>KZ808242.1:81010-93468 GCA_000696205.2 Oncopeltus fasciatus
GAGAGAGAGAGAGAGAGAGAGAGAGAGAGAGAGAGGGAGAGAGAGAGAGAGAGAGAGAGGGAGAGAGAGAGAGAGTGAGAGTGAGGGAGGGAGAGAGAGAGGGAGAGAGAGAGAGCTGTGAGATCCGTCCACCTTGAACAGGGAGTATTTGTGCCGGGCGAACGACGGAGTGCTGACAGCAAATTAAAAGCACTCTCATGTGGGGATAACTGGGATTGGACAAGAGACAAGGGACGGGAGATAATGGCTATCGTTCGGTAATTGTACAGCGGCTGAAATTAAAAGCCATCTCGACTGCCGAGTTCTCCTAGCGATGCAGGAGAGATACAGCTCCGAGGAAAATATCCTTACAGCTATCTTATTCCTGCTGTGATGTAATTTTCCTGTTGAAAAATCTACTCATATACTCAAATCACCAAAGTCCTCCGAATTTTTAAACCAATATATTAGATTGAAAATGAGATAAAAGTTAGTTTTTTTATTTATTCAGAAAACATGAAAAACTAGAAAATTTGTTCAAATGCTCATATGAGAATTTTTAATGGAAATACTTCTTCCTAGATAGTTGTAAATGCTAAAGCGGATTTTAAAATAGAAGCCTAAAGATACAATTTACTTTTAACAGATTTCTTTAAAGGAATTCAAAATAATTACGTTGGCACCCAGATAAGATGTATATATATTTATAAAAAAATCCTCACAATCCAACTTATGAGAGGGAAAAACCAGGCTCTATATAATGATTCATTTTGTGTATATCTGTAGGATTCATTAATAAACAAAAAAATAAGCAATTGGGCCTCTGAAAATCGTTTGATAAAGAATGGTAAAAGAGCGTAGAGAAGAAAAATCAAATGATAGAAAGGGGTGGTTTACAGGAAGAACTTGTATGTGAATACAACTAAATAAAGTGAATGATTGTCTATATTCTGGTTATTATAGAGAAATTCGCTTACTTTACATAGTACAGATATGGGATAAAAAAATATGTAAAAGAAAAAGTTAGGCTCATGGGATCCGTTAGTCTAACAAATCCTGGGCAGGCCATAGGCAAACTTTTATCATTAAATAAAAGCTTGTCCTGAGCCATGAGTGTTTAGAATAGGATGGCAAACCTGCAGATAGCCCCTCCCACAAGTGGTTCAAAGGGAGGCTAACACTTACAAATGTAATTTAATAACACTTTAAAATAAAACGCAGATCAAGAAAAACATTTGAGAATAAACGAGAAGGGTTGACCGGTCCTCTTCATCACCCTCCTTCCTGTCGGTGAATAGAAAGGGAAAAATGTATTTATACTTGTACTTTTATAGCTCTTCTCAGCTTTCAAGAACAATTTTGTAATGCTCTCTTATTTATTTTCCTGAAGCATGGGAATGTTATGTTTTTCCCCGTGTGAAGGACTATTGCATTTTTATAATTATTATTGCTAATCTTCATGTTTCGGCACTGAGACAGGACAGAGGAATTCTCAGGCTAATTTATTCCAGCGACAGAAAGATGCATAAACTCGGACATATTAAAACTAAGAGGAGGGCGAAAAAAAAAAAAAATATAAAAATAAATAAATTAAAAAAAAAAAAACCTGATGGAAAAATTATCTCTCGGATTGTGAGATAAATAAGTGGAGTGTGCGCCGAGAGGGCGCAGCTAGAGATCTTATTACGTAAACTCCTTCGCGGTAATCCGTTTCTCGAATTGCATTCCTGGAGAGAGCGAGGCTTCCCTGGGCGAGTTCTTCCCTGTTAATGAAGAAATAGAGGGCCTATCTCAGCCATTAACGCTACTTATTAACAATATACTAAAGAATAGTAATATATACATACACACACACACACAGATACATACAAGGATGTTTGACTTTTACTTAATGACTGAATCATTTGCAATGGCCAATGGGAAGAGCAAAGAGGAAGATTAAATAGAATTTTTTTTTTTTTAAATAACATTCGACCACTGAAGGTCATGATGGAAAGGGTTATCTATAAGTACTCAATACTACGGCCAAGAGCGAGTTTGGAACTCGCAGCGCCTAGGACGGGAGTTTTGAAAAATTCTGAAAAAAAAATTGTTTTCACGGCCAAGCTGGATCCCACAAGATTAAAAAAAAGTATAATTACTTTCGTTATAATATATGAGAAAGTGTAAAACGAGAAAACTGTAAAACGCAATCTTCAAATATAAAAGGTATATCATTTAAGCCCCGTTATATTGGAGAAATGGAGAAAATGTTCGGGATTCGGTTAGTGATTTTTTTAAATTGAAAAAAAAAAAATTTAACAGAAAAGTCTCTGTTATGGCCAATGTTTCGGTTACTGATAGCTTCAGTTACACTCACTGACCATTTTCATCACTATAATTTTATAGCGTATATTATTTAGAACAGTTTTTTGTGAAACATATATTTAAAGATGAAAAAAAAAAATTCAGTGAAATTAATACAAATTTATTATAAAAAATAATGTCAAAGATACAATATGGCGAGTCAACGTCTCGGAAACTGTTGAATTTAAGATTTTATTTCCATCAGAAGTTGATTGATGGAACCGTCTTGATATGCAATGGCTGTCCTCGTTTTCTTTTAGATGCAGGAACTCATCCTTTTTCTATCGGTATCTCATTTAAATAAGTTATTTCGCGCGTCTGTAACAGAATCCCAACGAGCTTATACATAAATAAAGGTTTTATTTTAAATAATAAAAAATACTCAGTAAAAAAAGAGAAAAAAAAATCCCGAGTACGACAGAAAAAAAAAAAATAGAATGAAAACGAAAACAAAATGAGCGGTAAGGTGAGAGAAGTGGAAATGCTTGCAGGATTCCGGAATAATTTGGTCTCTCAGGAACGTTTTAAGTGTGTTTCGTAGCAATTATTCAGAGGTCTGGAAGACAGCGGTGTCTAGTCTTCTGATGTAATGGAGAATTACTGTCAGAACTTGAAGGCTGGAAAATTCTGGGGGGAAATTGTCCAGGATCTCGTCACTCGGCTTTGAGAGGTCATGTTATACCTTCAACCAAAGAGGAATGCACCCCGGCGTGTAGGAGGGTAGGAAAACAAACTCTACGCGGGAGGTTGTGTTTCTTTTGTCTCCACCGGGAACGCTTCGAGTCATGGGCATTTCAACACTAAATCCTCTAGTTTAAGTGTTTATTAATTGTTAAGTCAATTATTAAATGATTACTAGAGACTTAGATTGACCTGTCGAATATATTTTAAATGTACTTCCGGAGTCAATCAAATCGTTTCTGGATCTTTTTCTATCGTTTAATACCGTTTGAAAGGACAAAATTGAATCCGCTTTAGTTTTGCCGTTAGCTGCGAATTTCCCACTAACGGCTAGCTAGGATTAGTTGTTTTGAAAACGAAAGAAGATATCAAACCATATCACATACCTATCTATATCAATAGTGGAAGTTCGGGCAGAAAGGATTTCAGAAAAACCCTTGTATAAAAATAAAAATTTATTCCGTAATGAGAACATTTCTTTTTGCAATAGAAGTCGTCGGAAAAATTGCAGATTCAAAGGTCAATTCTATTGATACAATAAAAATATAACCATTCCAATGTCAAATTTTAGGAAAAAAGAATACAAATTAAAATACAACCACTGACTTTTTTAAACTAATCATTATTTTTAGCAGTCCAGAAATTTGTTCGCTTTGCACGTAGAAACGATAGCAAAAAATAATGACATTGTAATTTTAAAAAAATGGTTTTTTCTTAACTGGATAGAACGTCGACTAATAATATACTATTTTAGTAATCATGTCATATGCAGAAGAATCAACTTATACGATTGACCGAACTCCAACAAAATAAATCTACCAAATTCAAACGTCTCGTCTTACTGCCGGCCTTCATACGTGAATAGCTCGATTCCCCATGATAATCTGCTAAAAGCTTTTGTTTGTAGAGTTCAAACTGATTTTATGATTTCCAAAAAAGCGTGTATGCCTGATTATCCGGTTTATTTCAATTTTTGCACAGTTTTTGAGCCACAAATCTAAAGATGAATAGGAGTTTCAGTTATATACGTTCCCTCCCTTCCTAAATTTTAAATTTTTTTTATTAATTAAAACCTTCGCGATCCAATGTGGTACAACGGTTATCACCAATGAAAATAGTTGACATCAATAAAAATTAATAGTCAGGGATAATATTTATAATAAATTACTAATGCCTGAGAATCACTTATTCTTTACTAAGCATTGTGCATTAGGAGCCCATACATTTACGTGGATTTTCACCAGCTTTTGGGGGAATTATCATCGCTGTGGAATTTACACTTAGACTGACAGCTGGTAAATCCCGCCGAAATGATAAGAACCACCTGTTGGAGGTTCAATGCACCTCGGGCCGGCTTTTGGCCATTTGGAGAGAAGCCGGCATACGCAGACGATAATAGCCGGCTGGGTAATACATCCCTTGAGACAATCGATTAGTAGGACACTGATGGACTTTAATCCGAGATCACATTACCGGCGACCATCTGAAGCTAGCCGACTCAAGAACGGGACTGGCGCGTGCTTAAACGCTTTCAAAAACCGTACGCCGGAGTGACTAGGAGTTTTACTGGGACAGAGGAGGGAAGGATCCTTATCTGTCTGCAGGCATTGCTTCGGTGAGAATTAGTGAGACCGAGAATAAATCAGTGGTATTTTTAAATGTTCTGACAATTGGAATTCCTAGGATGAAGAAAATAGCCTCTTTAACCGACAGATATGTAAAAATCAACAATATCCTTTCATTATTATTGGATTTATGAGACAGAGGAAGTCCACAAGAGCAGCACAAAGATCGCAGATTTTCCTTTAAGTATAGATAAGAGTAAATGACTGTTTCGCTCTTACAAACCGGACATGGCAATGAACAAAAAGAGGTGAGCCCACTAAGGCAAGCTCTAGGGTGGATAGAAAGAAAAAAAGACGGAATCACTCAGTTATCTTAGTTATATTCGTGAATATCTTCCTTAATATATATATAACAAAAAGGACACCCGACCCACAAACATTGTAGAACCCAGACATGTCAAGACTTGGCTTAAAAGAAAAACTTTTTTGGACTGGGACACTCTATGGAAGTCCGAATCGACCAATAATAAACTGCGAAGAATTAAGAACACCACCAAGGAGTGGTCCACATCGAACCAGGAGAACAGAAGAGAAGATGTCGCATTAACCTGACTTTGAATATATCACACCAATCTTGCCGACATGCATCTAATCACTAAAGATAAACCGCCAATATGCCCTTAAATTTAGCTCTCAAATGGGCGTTCAACATTTCATCGAGGAATGCCCATATTACACTTATCTATTTAAATGCAAAAACCTCCCAAGACAACTGTCGTTATCCCTAGCAAACCATGAATCCAATGTAGGCAAACTTATGTGCATTTTAAGAGAAACAGGCATACATGAAAAAAATTAATTAACCCCACAGTCAGGGCGTAATAACCATGATGTTGATCGCCCTATAACCTGATCCTAATCCTATATATTACAAAAGTAAATACATCATTATTACTCTAATTTTGACATTCCTCTAATATCTATCTTCCCCATCACTTAAAAAAAAAAATCATCCTATGGTGTAGAACAGAAACTCCCAAAGACTGATGTTTATTTTTATATCTTATAGAATCTATAGACGTTTTACGAAAATCGCTAATTAAGGATGGTTAATAATAATATACCGCTCTGGGAGTGTGGGAGGGAGTTGGTTATCACCAAGAGAAGAAGATTCTGTGGATGTCTGAGCCGAGTGAAGAGTCTTGGGGGGGGGGGGGGTTAGTGATACTCTCTCAGAGCAATCGAATGCCTCTTAAGTATGTTTATGCCATGTGGCCAGGGACAGGACTATCCCACTAGAGCTGGAGTGCCCCAAGGGAACGGCTTTGTCCACCACTGTACAGCGTATTTACTTCCGATGAGAAAGTAACTATTATACAAATCAATAATTAAATTGAAAAAAAATACAAAAAAAAAAATCAATAAATGGTGTAAAATATATGTAAGAACATAATTTTAAATACTTATTTCTTGAATGAATAAACTATATTCGATATTTAGATTTTTTATATGAAAATCACAAATTAATTCATTTACTAGATTAGAAAAGGAATGGGTTTGTAGGCACACTGAAATTAGCAGCATTGATATCAATATTATTATTTCATTTGCGAGAAGTAATGTAGATCATACTACGTGCAAAATATAATTTCCCAAGATAATGCACCATAAGTCTGATGGCTGAGTACTTATTTCTTCCCAGCTCAGTGTGGCTTTCCTTTTGTTTCTCACTTCGAAGTTCAAGATAAATTTCATCAGTTAATATCACTCATATCCATCCAAATGAGACAGGATAAATCTTCTCAGCTTGGACAGTTCCTCCCCGACTGAGACTCCAAATGGGCACATCGATGGGAATGGGTTCGGAGTCTGAAGAAGCCACAACGCCAGCACCAGGGTGAATAGTGATGGATGTTGGAGCAGCTCCGGGCCGACGCTGCGTGCAGACAATCTCCCCTGCAGGAGAGTATTTAATTAAGCTAAACAAAGGGCGGAGAGGGCGGTTTGTTTGGGCAGGGAGGGTGTGCTAATGGGAGAGGGACACTACCATTGTCCAGGATCCTCCAAGTCGCCATCCATCAGAGTTCTTTCAGCCACGTGCCTGAGAGAGCGCCAGCACTTAAGGCGCCTCTATCGTCGTTAGCCTTTCCCCAAGGGTCGGCACCTTCAAACATCCTCGCCTTTGCCCCCCTCCAAATCTCTTTCTCGTGGTAATAGAAGAAAAGAGATTTTTGAAATTCAAAAAGGCATCCTCAGTGTGGGGGGCTTAATCTCCATATGAAAATTAATTCAATTTACTACCAAACTGGCTAAGGAAAATGGCACTCCAAGACAGGGAAAATGCTTGGATGCTAGAACCAGCACACAACAAACTGCGGAGTATAAAAAACACCACAAAAGAATGGAACACCTCCATCCGTGGGAATAGAAGAGAAGAGGTAATACTGACCCGTATGCGGATAGGTCACACGAACCTTACTCATATACACCTAATCAACAAAGATCTGCCGCCTAAGTGTAATACCTGCCAAGTTCACCTAACAATCCAGCACATCATAGAGGTTTGCCCAGTTTATCAGAATTACTTCACTAGGGAAGGCATTGGAAGAAATATGGCAGAGTGCCTTGGGAACAACCCCTCTACAGTGGATGGGCTGTTAAACTTTCTTAAAAAAGCAGGTATAGCCCGGAAAATCTAAATTAAAGAATGAGATATTATTTATTATTTTAGTTAATAATAATTTATTTATTATAATTTATTAAATATATAATAATAATATTTAAATAAAAAAAAATCCATTAATTTAGGTTGTTATAGTGGTCGAAATAATCCTGATTCCTGTCTTTTATTAACTAATTTATGGTAAACATATTAAAGGGTGTTTATAGGGCGTAATAACTTAGAAGTTGATTGCCCTTCAATGATCTACTACTACTACTACTACTACTACTACAGAGCTAGTGCCTCTAAACTACTTTTTCCAGCTTACATAATCCCTTTGCTTCAAGGCAGCTAAGTGCTCAAACGTTCCAGAGACATAACGCTAACTTATATCGAACTAACTGACTGAGAAGTTATCCACATCTAATGCACAAAACGTTCACTTCCAGGGGGGATTTGTCGAGACTAAATTAGGGCTAATCCCTCCTCATACGTTTAAAGGTCACCAACTTCAAAAAATCACCTCTCGATAAAATACTTCTTAAAAACAATTATGAGGAATACCATAATTAATTCATTCTGAAACACAAGTGTCGAGTGGTACGGTTATTTGGGATCTAAACTTCTCAACTAATTTTTCCAGTCTATAAAATTCCTTTGTTTCATTTTAAAACGCTTAAAAGTGCCCGTGAGTCATAACTCTAGCTTAAATCGAACTAACTGACTCGTAAAGTTTTCAAAATCGAATTACAAAACGTTAACATGGACGAGCCAATCAAAAACAGGGTCAATCCCTCCTGATAAAGTTCGAAGGTCAACCAATTATCGCCAAATCGGTTATCAATTTTAAAAAAACACTTCACAATGACATCCTAGTTAGTAACCCCAACACTTATGACGAAAACCATAATTAAGTCATTCTGAAACTCAATTTATATATAGTATTTCACTCAGTGTGAGTGGTATGATTAATTGGAATGCAAGGCAAAATGTTAAATTTTTTAATTATCAATTCAATAAAACTTTTAAAATTTAGCATTCAGATTTTGCTTACGCATCTGTTTAAGAATGTAGTCAAGGAATTTATAACGGGTTAATGGTCTTTAATGACGAAATGAGCCGATGTTTCTCATAAATGACGACACTGGTAAATAATTGCTATATTATTCATTCCAAAACTATTTCAAGAAAACTTTATTTGAGGAATTATAGTAGAATTATAATAGAAAATTTATTTTATTTCAGTAAAATTAGAAGAGAATAAAAAGTTCTTACATGACAATATTTATAGCACAATACAGGTTCACGTTGAAACCGTAAAGCATTAATACCATGCAGTAGAAGTATCATTATTCGCAAGAGACCATACATACACACACACACAAACACATATACAAAACAGCTATCTTATATGTAGCGTCTAAATGCATTTATGTAGCGACTACTTTTGTAATAGAAATAAATTGCAAGCTAGTTGTTGTAAGTGGTGTTTGGCGTAAACATGCCATATAAATCAGAATATATCAATACACATGTAAGTCGAAAAATATATTCTTACAATATTTGGTATTGAAGACCTTTTTAGGCAAACATTGCTTGCTTATCAACGCTTTTATATTCCCAATATTAAAATGTATTATATTTTCAATTATTCAAGCGCAAACAAATGACTTGAATCCATCATAAATTTGGGATTGTGCAGGGAAATATGCGATTGAGCAAAGCACTATTTCAGTAGTGAAATCTGTTGTAATTGATTCTCTCTTAGTGTAGTCGAATATTCAAAATTTATTTTCTTCGATAAACTTTCTACAAAAGATCAATAACTTTGAGTTTATAGTTTTTGCGACCATAGCGTTAAATTCAACAGCGAATAATTGAGGATAGATTCCGAAGACAACGGTGTATTTTTTCATTCCCAATTCGGGTCAGCTTGCCCGACTGTCATCTACTAGGAAAGATCATCTCTAAGAAAAAATTAAATACATAAATTATGATTTCTATTGTGAGTTGTACTTGCAGATTCATCGAATAAATAAGCAAATAAGCAATACGATCGCGTTAAATGCTCAGACAAATTTCGGTCGCTTTTCATGAACAACCGATGGACCACAGCTGAAATTAAGTATCATTAATGGACGAGTAAGAAAAGGGCAAAAAAAAAAAAAACCAAAAAAAAAAAACAACAAAAAACCGCTTATTTCAGATTTGTCGGATTTCTCTGATATGATATTGCTCGGTACACATTGTACATGAAAGCAAAACTCGGATGAGATCAATCAAGTTAGTTGTCGAAGGATTCTTGTCAGGCCCAATGCTTAAGGAGTCTTTTTGATACTCTGGCACCGGAAGATTCCTGTCGGATCCTCTGATAGCCTTAGGTAACAGGTCCCCAACGCCCTATCCTCGAACATCGCCACACCCAAGATGATGGGGTCCTGCGGAAAGCATTCGGGACATCTATACGACTCCAGGTCCGAGTGCCACTTGGGCTAATCGGAACGCGGCCCGTGGTGCTGCTGCCTACCTGGAACTCTCTGAACCTCTCGCGTGCCTCACTTCAGGCCCCTTGATTTATTGAGTCCTCAAAGACAGGCTTTCTGAGGGCGGGTGCGGCACCACTCTTTGTACGACCCTCGTTAGTCCTTAGATCCTCGGCCTCTTATACCCCGCCACCCGACTCACTTAGCTCCTCAACAGCCTTGGCGCACCGACCTTTTCACATGGTAATTCCTCTAATGACCCTCATAAAGACCACATATAAAGCCAAACATAAAAGACTTGATCATATGAATGATGTGTTTTAGAGACCTAAAATTATTTAATTTTCTATATATATATTCTCATCCATTGCAACAACCCAATCCCTTAGCCAATGAACTATCCTCCCAAACCCATCCCAATAATCCTACTGGGCGACTTAAGCGGAGATGGCCCCATGATCTCATGTAACAAGAGAATCCAGTTAAATTTATTTATTAACATGTATATATTTTTTATTTTATTTTTAGTATTACTTGTTTTTTCTGGCACTGGCCGTTCTCTCCCTTATGGCAATGTCACTCACAGCCATTGAACAATATTGTAAACAATTACTAAATGTAAACTTACAGAATGTAAAAACCAAATAAATAAATAAATAAATTCACATCTGATACATTATTCGTAAATATCCTTTAAGAAAGATTTTAGTATTTTTTTTAAAACTTTTATTTATTTACTACATTCTGTTAAATAAAAACATTTTGTAATTTGATTACAATGAAAAGTAAAAATGACATTCAATGTCAATCACAGGAGAGAAGGTGACCAATGACACCACTCTCAAATCAATTACGGACTATGTCCCCAGGAGGTCACGGGGCAATCTTCGTTTGAGTCGACGGGGAGGGTTGTAGGGGGTTAGGAGTTGAATGACATGGTCCGTGCTAGTGGCAGTTTACTATGGAAAAGGGTGAAGCGGGAAGAAATGAGGTCTTGAACAAAAGGATATTAAGATCGTGGTGAAGGGATGGATTAGATAATAAATTTAAGAAAACAATTTTTCAAAATGAACATTTTTTCACCAACATTTCAAGTGATCTTTAGGACTGATAGCAAAATTTGAATGTTACGAAAAAATTTTAATGTTGACATTATTAAATTTAAACAAAAAACTGTAAAATATACCCATTAGATTATATAATATAGTAATTATAAAAAAATACAAACAAATAAATTTTCTTAATTTATGAACAATTAATGAGAGGGAATAGAATAAAACAATGTATTTGTCCCATCCAGGACTCGAACTTGGATCTCCAGCTTGCCAGATTCGAGTCCTGGCTGGGACAGATAGATTTTTTAATTCTATTTCCTCTAATTAATTGTTTAAAATTCAAGTGGGATAATAAACCACAACCAAATTAATATTTATTAATTTATTTGTATTTTTCGGCCATATCTTTACGGTCAACATCTACTTGTCTTATCGACTTGGCATACGACTGAACGTAGTTTTTAATTAAATTTGAAGTATTTATAAAGATATTTTCTCGCGAAGAAAATAAAGCTATCCACTTCGGCACTAAGACGCAACATATGAAAAAAAATTCAGCAATCCTACATTAGGTATAAAAAAAATAAACCGAATTCAGTACTTAGACTCCTTAATAATCGTCAGTATATTCCTATTATTTGAGTCATGAAAACAGTTGAAGTACATAATATGAGGAAAATAATTTTATAACAGTTATTTCCTCTAAAATTCTTACGAGAAATGTGTATTAAGAAGATTATATAAGAAAGTTACTAAGCGGGTGGGACAGTCCTGGCTTCTACAAATGTTATATACAATGGTTTATATTTAGCCAACAAGGATTCAGTCCCTTTCATAAGACAAAAGCAGATTATCCGATTTTAATTTTACACCAATAGAATAAGCTCTCTGACCGGACTCATTTAAAGTAACATAAAAAAAAAGTAAACGGGCTATGACGCGGACAGGTAGCCTATTAATGTTAACCGATCAGAATATGACGAAATCCCACATTCTCAGTGATTGAGCATGTAAAATATCGCTAGTAAAACCTTACATGGAAGTCTAATGAATGCCTCGAGAATATAGGTAACAAATGACTAAAACGACGTTTTTTTTATTATTTTCTAAATTGACAAAGTATTTTTGATTTTTATAACCCCCTGGTTATTTATACTAATTAAGATTCTGATAGTTAATGGGGTATATTACGAGAAAGAAATAAAATATACTTCTAATACTTTTATTATATATAAAAAATAAAAATCAGAGAGTAATTTGCTCAAACACTAAACTATAGAAGATGCACATTTATTATTCATAAACATGAACGCACAAAAAACACAGAAGATACAATTCTTGTCCAGGATTCATGAAATTCTCTCTAATAAATATAAAAACAGATTCTTAGTTTAGTTAGATTAGTTTATTTAAGCTCATCAGAAATGTAATATGCCTATACACGTACACATATGAATACACATATAAAGTGACATATACATTTTTATTATTAATAAAATATCTATGGAATATGTAGATCTTTTTTGTAAATGAATGTGTACATGAATTATTTCTCATTTTTTTTAAATTTATTTTTTAACGATAAAGAGCTACATAGTTTTTGACAAATCTTAAACCGGAAGATCCTAAGAGAAGAATAGTAATAGAACATGTCGATTATTTTGTTATCTTTTTTTTTTTTTTTTTG
>KZ808242.1:102920-121045 GCA_000696205.2 Oncopeltus fasciatus
TAAATAAAAAAATTCATTAATTTAGATTGTTATAGTGGTCGAAATAATCCTGATTCCTGTATTTTATTAACTAATTTATAGTAAACATATTAAAGGGTATTTATAGGGCGTAATAACCTAGAAGTTGATTGCCCTTCAATGATCTACTACTACTACTTAAAAATCTGTAAAGTGATAACAAAAGGCAATAGTAGTCGGACATTCTAGGCTGGTGGCTATTAGCTTATGTGAAAAGAAGAAAAATTTTGGATATGTCGAAATAAGTTTTCTGACATAGTAAAACGGCTTATGTGCAACAAGTTTCACAATTTTAAAAGAATCTTGGCAATTTTTTTTTTTTTTTGCTTATAAAGAAAAAATAAGAAAAAGTCCCATTTACTCGCTGCTAAGGTGAACTACATAGCTCAGAGTAAATCAAACAATTTATTACACTCTTTCTTTCTCTTCCCGAGCGAAGAGTACTCCCACAACGTGTCCAAGGACCAATAAGAAATCCCCACGAATGAGGAGATGAGGCGAAAGATACATGTGTAATAACGAATCCAGTTGGCCGACCTATCTCCTCCATCCGGATTATCATATTATTTACCTCACTCCCCTTTTCGTACGCCCTTTGTCGGCGCGCGGCACCGCATTTCTACCCCCCGCCACAGCTCTATTAGTCACTGCATAAGTCCGATCGAATAGAGTCGTTAGAAGTGTCACACCACGTAACTCATCTACTGCCAGAGCTCATCTTATTAGCTTAAAAAATAATGCATATGATTAAAAAAGCATTAATAAGCGGAGAAATTCATTTTATAAGACCTAATAAATTATGAGCGAAACACAAAACTATAAATATGGATTACTAATCCTATTTTGAGAATAATAATTTTAAAAAAAACCACGTGAAAATTAATTTTTTTTCTTCCTTAAAAAATGAATTAAATCTGAGGAATGTTATTTCCCGATTTAAATGTTATATGCAAATTACCTTATCTGTTTAACTCGAGTACACTTTTTAGTATAAGTTCACTTAATTTCCCTGCATTATTTATTCATTATTTTACGTAAATTCTTTAGGATCAGTGGAATGACCTGTCAGGTAATTAATTTTTATCAAAGTAGAAATACATACGAAGCATTACTAAAATACAATGGATATAAGCACTGAGGGATTATTAAGTAATAAGGAAGAGGAGGAGGAGGGGGTCTTAGGGACTGCTTAGGTTACTAAGGAGGATTGCTAAGGTATCGCTACGGGATTGCCAAGGATTGCTAAGGTTTTTAAGGATTGCTAAGGGATTCCTAAGGGAATACAATGGCTCGCAAAGCTGCGTAAATTAAGATTTCCCAGATTGCGTTAAAATTGACATCAACTATAGTACTAAAAAGCCAATTAGCCAGAAAGAGCAATGAACATAAAAGAAAAGGCCACTAAATCTGGCTATGTACTGGCCGGGTAAAAAGGGTGGGGAAGTACCCAGCCAGTGTAGTTATATTTGAAAATATACGAAATATACAACGCAAATATATCGTAATCTAGAATATCATAATATAAAATAGTTGCGTAAAGCGTTTTTCGTAATAATGTTATATATAATAAACTCTGGAAAATCAGGTTTTATACTTATTTCTACAATTCGTTACGTAAATCAAATAAAAACAAAGATATCGATTTTTAAAATGCTGGTACTTTTTTAAGACCCTACTCACCCTTAACCTCTTATCCGATTTCAATAAAAATCAATTTATTCATGAGTTACGAATAAGAAACCAAAATACTGAATTTGATCTCCTTTTTATATAACCTTTATTTATATATTACAATCTGTAAAAAATAAATAAAAACATTTTGTAATTTGATAACAATAAATACTAGAAAATAAACGACATTAATGAGAGTCACATGAGAAGAGGGGGTGACCAGTGTCACCACTCTCAAATGATCTCCTTATTTTAAAAATAACCTCCCACTCAACACTCCAAATTATATTCTGAAATTTTTTCTTTACTATGCATTTCACAAAAAAATATAGAATATAAATGTCAGAAAACACATTTTGCTAGTATTAATTTATCCAAATATTTCGGCATCTATAAAAATAATGACAAATTTTCAATTTGGATTTCCTCCAAAACCCACTTGCCCCTGAACCGAAATCAATATAGCAATGTACATAAGAAAGCTTGAAACCAATTTTGTTTAATTATTTCAAAAATTCTTTACATAAACATATATTTTAGTGTAAAAATATTTTATGCAACCTTCAAAACTTTTCGCCCTTGCATATATGCAAACAGGTTCTCTTGCAGAGCAGATGTTTCTAACCAACACAAAGCATCTGGGGAGTCCAGTAATTGTATTTCTCAAAAATTTCAAGTTGCTTTTTACGCAAAGCTGTTTAAGTCATTATATACTTGTATATGTGTAAATAAGCTTGTGAAAACCTCATATTATAACTTCTGCATAATGTTCGGTCAATCAGCTTTTAAACTTGATAAAAACCCTGATAATGAAAATCAATGCATTTTTAAAGTTTGCTCACACTATGTATTTTGCCCACTTTCCCTTATCAGTATTACTATGCCCCGAAGTAAGCCTGAAGTCCTGTTCGAAACGTTGGTCAATACAAATACAAATATCAACAACTTTATTTTCGTACACCGAAAGTCGAACATCTTTGCGTTCACCAATACTAATCATTAAATGTCCAGCTAAGTTCATTTTGAAAGTACTGAAAAAATAAAAAAATAATTTTTCAGAAGCAGAGAGGCTTTGAAGGGAGAGAGGCTTTGAAGGGAAAACAGAAATTATTTTTTCTGTTTTAATAAAGTAGATTAATTTTTAAAAAAAGTGGGAAATAAAATCAATAATGTCCATCAAAGAGAACAAAAAGATTCAAACTTGATACTCCATCATGATGAAGTTTATTCCGAAATTCGTGAGGGAGATTAATTACTGGTATCGATCCCGATGACATATTCCCCATATCACATATCACAATCTAATGACTGTTAGCTAAAATTGATGAGCACCAGGTGATTGAGGGCTGGAAAGTTCACCGCGGAAGAACAACCCAGATACCTATTTGGAGGATGTGGGGGAGGGAGGGAGAGAGAGCGCAGGCGACCAAGAAATATGAAGAGAGGGGTGGGGAGTGGGGGGGGTCTTGGGAGATGTACAGATAGCGGTAAGGAAAACAAAAAGGCTATATGGCGCGCGGGACTCTTGCCTGCGAGATGCTATCTGCCGGTCACGAGGATAGGACCTCGGGTATCACTTCCACGGCCCGACCCCGAGTCACCAACAGCTACGTCATTAACATCACACGAGGGGTCTTCAATAAAGCCGGGAGTCGCCAAGAGTGCACGATTTTCGGGGAGAGAGACTGAACAGTGGGCGCCCGTGCAAGTCCCATTTTCACGTAACTGCCCTACTTGAAGGGGGGGGGGGCAAGCTGCTGAAGGCGTGGAAGAAAATGACAGGCGTAACACTACCACCAGCCGCAGGATAAGTAAGGGATGACTTTCGGTTAGGCATCCAAATATTGATAAAATTTTGTTAGTAGGGTTTGATTACCCTACTATCATATAATAGGCATGAACACATATTATATAGATCATGCACAAAGCAATAAATTTGCAAAATGAGCTATTTGAAGTCAAAAGGAATCTTAAACGTGTAACTTATCCGCGTAGAGGAATTAAAAATTATAAGTTTCAATTTGGGCGTTTGTGTGTATGTGTATATATATGAAGTATCTCTTTTAAGTCCGAGTCTGAGCGACCTCTCACTGACGAAGGGCGAGAGATCCCCGAAAATTTTATTCTATCAGCCATTAACAAATTCATCAAAGAATTTGTAAAAATTAAGTTAAGTAGCGATTTTGGTTTCATAAAATATTAACGGACCATATGTTAAGCATCTCCAATGTGGCATCGGTGAAGTTCAGTTGAAATTATTTCGGTAACATCGCGCGTTTAGCTTCACTTCCCCACGGGAAGTCTGCTAAGAGAGATTCTGCTGAGGTATTGCTAGTCCTTGAGAAACTTCATTAAAAGCAAACACACATAAATGTGATGTATCTACCAATCAGGCTATCGAAAGGTTCCTCATGACTCCAAGGGCTTCCTGCCGCCATATTAGAGCAACAGCCAATCGTGAACGAAATGCCAACGGCTGATCAGCTAGGCGGAAAACGTGAGAAGAGCAACGTGAATAACTTAGAGCGACGTTAATTTGAATCCATTCATAAGTGACAGGGGAAAACGTCACAGACAGAAAGAGTACTTGAATCGTCTCATTGAGAAAAAAAGCAGCCTTCGAAGCCTTCCCTCCTAAATGTGTTAGCTGATAACAGATAGATCCACTCCTGATAGCCCAAGACATCGTCTGGTTCAAACACGAAAGCTTTTTGAGGAGTGATTGTCAGGGATTCAATATTGGGAGCTGAAGACTGAATGTACTGATTTGTTAACAAACATTTTTTTTTCGCCAACGTTTCGTCCTTAATTTCCGGCCTTCATCAGGTCAAACGGGACGATGGGGGTGTAGAGACTCCAGCTTTACGTTAACTAAATCATTTTTGTATCAGAAATTATTTAGTTACCGTAGAGCAGAAGTCCCAATTTTCTCCCAATCACCCCATTTGCCCTGATGAAGGCCTAATATTCAGGCGATATAAACCCGGATCGGCGTGACTGACAAAGCCATGTCCAATCACTTAAATTCTTAAATGCTGCTATTGGAGAAAGTGTTGCGTGCTTCGCGCGAGGTATTCGACTGGGAAGTACCATTGGGAATTGGCAATAAACTGAGCGGTGAAAGGGCTCGTGGGGAAATGCTGAGTTTTCTGGTGGGGTCGTGCCGTCGTAGCGGCAAGCAAGTGTACTCGTTATCTCTCTAGCATCACTCGTACACGGGACTTATGGTCAAACCGATTCCCTTAGTGCCGCATACCAACTGCAACTCCGTAACGAATTCCGAAGGGACTGTATAGCAACTGATGTCCTCCTAAGAGAAATTTTGCTTTGAATGTTTTCCCTGATCCTACCTACAAGACACCGAAATTGATAGTCACTAAAATTTATATATGTGTGGTTGTGTGTTAGAGCTCTATTAGCCACAAGTTTTAATTTCTTTCATAAGGCGCACATCCTACAGATATTGACAGATACAAAACAAACTAAATTCGTAATCCAGGAAGCCGATGTGATAGAAGAGGGCGAACTAATGGACAGGAACTCAAAATTGACAAAGACAAAGCTGTACAAGGCACCTCAACGACTGATCTGGACATACGGTGCAGTACTGTGGGGTACCGCTAAACCTTCCAATATCCAGCGAATACAACCCTTTCAATCCTAATAAATCCTCAGAAGAGTTCGCAAATGCTCTCTATTACATAACCAACTCTTCCCGTCACCACGACTTCAATATCCCTTCAGTCCAACATTCAGCTTTTCTATTTTTCTATCACACCAACCAATTTGCACAGGCCCTGTCCTCCAACTGTAATCCCTATAACCCTTCCCACCGACTCAAAAGAAAATATCCTCAGGACCCCCTAGAATGCTATTCTTGTAATAAATAAATATGATGATTAAAATAAATAAAAAGGATGGGAATTTCCTCTAATAACAATTGCGGGTATAATACTTATTTTGGTGTAGATGGCATAATATTTAGGTTTTAAAAAAATTAAAAATACATATTTTACGTGTTAAACAGATAAATGGAACAATTAGGAGTGGGGGTTCACACGAAACATAAGTTTTTAAGTTTACGGCCTTGAAACTGCAATTGTTTTTCTTCATTAAGTATTGGCAAATCGGTATTAAATTTAAATGACACTGAGTTTTTATTGATCGGAATCAAACTAATTACAGGAGGGAATAGAATGTCAAGTGGGAGTAATACTCCCAAATGTGGGTTAATTATATACAAATATTATGTATATATGAGCAATTAAGCAGGTTTATTTATAGAAATATATATGTTTTATAAGTATAGAAAGATTGAAAGTACAAATGCAAATATTCATTCACCATACAACTGAAGAATCGTTCGCTTAAATTAGGCAGCTCGTGCGTAATGAACATTCTTGTGTTATAACTACCATTTTAATTATTATTAAATATGCAAGAGACTAGAAATGCAAATATGACAGGTTTTTACAATTAACTATAACTTAAGAGTCAAAATCGTGAAAAGACGATTTTTTTTATATGTTCCGATACACTGTTAAACAGATTTAACGTAAAGGTGGTAAATTATGTTTTCATTACTTCAGCAAATCGTGTAGCTTTCTCATTCCTAATATGTTCTAGGGTTATATTATTCCCAACCCTATAATGTTTGTCATTTTTACGGGATTAGTCGATCATTAATGACTGGAAATTTTTCTAGAAAATACTATAGTGTATGCGATATGCCCTCTAATGTTCATGAGATTTTAAATTAAAATGTGTACAATCCTAGTGACAATGTAATATAATCAAAAAATATACACCCTTTAGCTGAATGGTATCTGCTATTATCAAAATTTAAAAGAAAAAGCTTTTGTAACTGGCTTCATGTGTCATGAATCAGTTAACGAAGAGCAGGAGTCTCTCCCCATCACTTCATTTGCCTTGATCAAATTTAGGCCAAACATTGGCAAAAATTAAAAAAAAACTTTTCTTGTTTACAAATCAATTTTTAAAGTTGAATTCTTAACATATCAATTTCATATAATGCGAAAAGAGCAATGGAGTTTATCTATGTGTTTCTCAGATAGAAATGACAGTATAATCACAAATATCAGTGTTTATACTCAAATAATTATGTAAGAAACGTTAATAGTGAAAATAATGTTAGTGATGTCATACCCCCACTACCAAAAAAAAAAAAAAAAAGGTAAACACGGTATTTTAGACAAATTCATGCATAAAGATTGGGTAAAAGATGTACATAAGATTTCAATTTCTTGGGTTTTATGGCAAAAACCATGGCTAATAAACTTTTTCCTGAATGGGAGTAAAT
This sequence comes from Oncopeltus fasciatus, assembly GCA_000696205.2. Taxonomy (NCBI): domain Eukaryota; kingdom Metazoa; phylum Arthropoda; class Insecta; order Hemiptera; family Lygaeidae; genus Oncopeltus; species Oncopeltus fasciatus. The sequence continues at coordinate 109,930 of KZ808242.1, forward strand.
AATGCACGAACTATAATAAAATATTTCCTAATAGTACCTTATAAAGGTCATTAAGTCTTTCTTAAGTCCTAGTAGAGAATGTTTCACAACTTGGAAAGTATGTAGTCAGCATTAGCAGGGCAGATAGATCGGCGGGTGCAGGGGGGGACGGACGGCGTGGAAGTACATGGAGCTGGGGAGGACATGCAAGGACGAAAGGCCGAGGTTAGCGAGTACGAGCATCTTTTTAGGATGACGAAGAGACAGGTGCAAGGAGTTGCATCAAGACCCGTCCTGGAGTTTGCAGAAATAACCGCAGTCTGACAGCTCAAGGAAGACTTACTTGCAATAGATGGCAAGGAGGATCGCTTCTCGCCGATCTGTATCTAACACCCGAGTCCCGTTTCTTCTAACACCTGTGAGTTTTATTAGCGAATTACGGGAAAATGAAGTGTACTCCAAAAATCCCTATTCGTCCATGAAAGTGGTAACTTAGGACACTAAAATAGATTATGGTGATCACAATTCACACGTATATGAAATGCGATGAAACAAACATTTATAATCTATTCTCAATAAAACTCACTCAACGAAGAAAAATACACAGCCCCACAGTCAGCGAATGTCTACAATTAGAATTTAATTTAATTGAATGTCCCTCTCAACAAGTAAAAACAAAAACAAGAATCAAAAATGGAGAGTTTAGTAAACGGAACTCAGCGTAATATTAAATTCAAAGAAGAAAAATATTTTTTTTTAAATAACAAGAAATTTTGTCCGAATTATTAAGGGAGCCAATTTAATGGAAATTTATTTTATATTTAATACGGAATAAATTTATAAAACGCTTAATGGCCTCCAATGTTTTCTATCCAAACATTTAAGTCACAGGATATAGTGAGCAATGGAATCAGAGTATATAAATTGAACCATAATGTTAGGAAAGTTTTGATTTCTGGAGAAATTCTGCTATCTGGCGGAGTATGAGCCCATAAAAATGTTTCTTCAATCGAAATGAAGAAATAAGTATTAAAAGAGAATTCCCATTGAATGTATTTCTAATAGAAAATCATATTACACACACACTTATTTATTTGGTCTCTATTTACCGTTTTTTTTTTTTTTTTTGTTAAAGAAGCCAAATAGATAATTAGCATTCTGATTTTTTTTTTTTTTTAAATATTGCGTAGAATTTAAGGTAATATATTAGGTGAAAACACAAATAGACGCATTAAATCGATCACTACCAAACCATCAAGTAACATTTCGCATATCTTAATTAATTTGAAATTTGAATTTTTTAAAATTATTTGGAACACTTAAGTTTCTCATGTACAGCGTAAAATATACAAAGTCTGTCAGTGTTTCCCAAATACTAGATATCTATCACCTGTCTAAAGCATCAAAGTAAAAATATTTGAAAAAAAAAAATAAATAAAAATTCGATGAAAAAACGATAACAAAACATTTCTCTAAAAAAGCTAGTGCGGCAACTTAAATCACGATGAACATCCCCAAAAACAAACTAACCTCAAATAAGAACAATCTCCGCGGTTTCCAGGTACTATCGACTTGTGTTTTCATTTTGGAATTCGAACTAGAAATAGATATTTGACGGACTGAACACGTCTCTCTCTCTTATTCAAATTCGTCTTTGAAAAACATAGTACTAACTATTCAAAATCACATGACAACGCCCAACGACTGATTTACTGGACATAAAATACTGCTTCTCAATTTTAATTCGAAGTTTCACTGTAACAACTTCATATCAAAGACAAATACATCAGTTTTAAAACGCAACAATATGTTTACATTAGGACGATACCTTGTTATTATATTCTAAAAACTATAATTATTAGATGATTTTAGTTGGGGTTCGGTCAAGGTAGATCCAAAAAAAAAATACAAATTTAAAAAAATGTATTTTTTAAAAAGATTATCTACCATCTTGGTGACTAATGTGAACTTTCTTTCTCGTCTTAATGATAGCCTTGAAGATGGCTTACAATGTAAGCCGAAACGTTGGCATATAATCTTTAAAAAAAATTAATTTTTTTTAAATTTGTATTTTTTTGGATCTACCTTGACCGAACCCCAACTAAAATCATCTAATAATGATCATTATTTACATGTTCCTCTCAAAAGATGTCCTGGACTACATAAACACAGAAATAATTTTATTTCACANAATATATTTATATGAATCCGACTTAAAAACCTAGTTAATCACTCATTAATTCGCATTACATTTAGTAGTAATTAAATCTATATTTATTACTTAAACCAAGTAGTAACGAGCTAGAAAAAAAAAAAAAAAATTTCCCCTCCCTATTCAGCTTAGTCGTATGAGATGAAGTATGGGGGAAGTATTTTCAGGCCACCCCACCCTTATCTAAACACCAACTAAGGGTAGCTTTTATTTCTCGATAGGAACTTGCCCAGAGCAAGACTTCATGAAAGTGGCAACACTCCATGGCTCGGAAGACAAGTTTTTACTTAAGCATTGCTTGTTGAAAAGTAAAATTAAGCAGTAAACTTTAATTAAGCAGTTAAACAATAAACTTCACATAAGTATTTATCCGAATACTGAAAATTATCTATTCTCAATTACAATGCAATATTTAACACTTTTTCAAATCCAATACACTCCCATGTGGAAATTAAAGTAAGAAATTTTCTTGTAAAGCACAAACATTTGATCAATCCTCGAAAACGTCTGCAGCAACCATGTTTTGTAAAGGAAAAATTAATACATCCGCAGTTGAGAAATTCGCTTTGTCTACACAATTGGAGGATTTCATTCCCTGGAAGACAATGAGTACTGGGGCTAGAGGGAGACTGAGTCAAAGATGAGTCAAAAGGGTGAACCCAGCCAGGAGTCTCCTCCTTAGATATGTATCAAGAATTTACCATTAGTTATTTATAATTTAATAAGCCCATTGTTTGCGCTATCCTCGTACATTATCCACTCTGACAGGGGCCACCATTCTATGTAGAACTTGTCAAAAGGCATTTGTCTTTTTAAACCGTTTATTAAAACCGCTAGGCATCCTGTCTACTTCAATACACATGCATATTAACCAAAGTCGTAAATAATATTCCATTTGTTTTTTTTACAAATGAGGCAACCTTTTCCAATAAATTGACTTACAAAGTCAAAGAATACACGGATTTACGAATATTAAGTATGTACTTTCTTATCAGAGAATTAATTTTTTCATTTGAAAAAGATTACTCAAGTCAAATAATAAATTACCATAAATTTTTAGCACATAATATGGTAATGTAATTGTACATTATCAAAAACATTCAAATGGACACTACTTGTATGGAAGTCTAAAAAAAAATACTGTCACGATATAGAATACACCTTTTTAAAACAAAGACAAAAATTTTAAACCTAAAATAAATTAGTGGAAGGAAACATTTATGCTTAAATAATTATACCTCANTCAAAGCAGGATGAAGTCTGAAATGTCAGTGATAAGAGCAATGCCTGCTAGATGAAAGCAGACAGCTCTATAGCTACTGTATGGTAACATAGGAGATAATAGGTAAGAACAATAAGAGTCAAAGTTTTGACTAGTCAACCTGGCTCTTGACCAGTCAAGAAGGAAGAGTGGGAGCAGCCATCGTAAATGCATTCCCTAACAAGCGATTTTCGGTTAATAAACATAAATATTAGAAAATTTTACACGAATAATGTTTCATAAACATCTTTATAACTCAAATTAAAATGAAGTTATTACAAACATGTAAGTTTTGTTCTCCATCTAAACCCCCTCTTCCCTTCATCGGATATAAACCAAAAATATGAATTCACCATATACTGGTTCACATAGGTCGACTTCTAGATCTTTTGAATTTTTTTTTCAAATCCCGCGTCACGTTGCCAACATGAATAGTATAGATTTCCCTACTGGGACAACAGGCAGAGAATACATCAATAAAATAAATAATAACGGATAACTCAATTGATGGACGTCATATTGAAAAGCCGACATATTGTTACAGAAAACAAACAGGTAAATGTTGGTCATCACCCCTTTCTACACCGCCACGATTGCAGTACTCTTCCCGCAGAGGTCTGCACAGGAACAATAAAGTCCACTCGCCCAAGTTCGTTACGGACTACGGGTACACATGACCAGTCAGCCGTGCTAGAACTAACACGAACCTTCTTAAGTACCGCAATTTAATAGTGCACTTATCACGACTTAACCGCCGCTAAACACACTCACACCAACAACAACCCCTAACGCTAAGCGTTATTTCATATACCCTGGGAAAAACCTTCAGAGGAAAAATACCATTCAAGTACATTAACTCATAAAGACGGAATAAACATTTACATATAAATATAATAACATCATTTATTGTATTAATTTGACCTATTATTATCACAATAACTGAACTATATAAACATACAGGAAATGAATCACTTTTAAATCAATTTAGATACTAAAAAATAAATAATTAATGTATAAAGTCAATAAAATATTATTAATAATTTAGTTTTGAGAGAGCATTGCTAAACATTTTTTAATTTTAAAATTGGACTGTTGATTAAAACGTTTTTACAAAATCTGATATATCTTGCTGTATATTTAAGCTAGAATATAATTTATAAAATTCGAACATAATTTTAATAAAACAATCATTTATTATTGAAANNAATATATTTATATGAATCCGACTTAAAAACCTAGTTAATCACTCATTAATTCGCATTACATTTAGTAGTAATTAAATCTATATTTATTACTTAAACCAAGTAGTAACGAGCTAGAAAAAAAAAAAAAAAATTTCCCCTCCCTATTCAGCTTAGGAGTATGAGATGAAGTATGGGGGAAGTATTTTCAGGCCACCCCACCCTTATCTAAACACCAACTAAGGGTAGCTTTTATTTCTCGATAGGAGCTTGCCCAGAGCAAGACTTCATGAGAGTGACAACACTCCATGGCTAGGAAGACAAGTTTTTACTTAAGCATTGCTTGTTAAGTGAGATAATCAAACTTAAATTAAGCAGTTAAATCGTAAACTTGAGATAAGTATTTATCCGAATGCTGAAAATTATCTACCCTCAATTACAATGCAGTATTTAACACTGTTTCAAATCCAATACACTCCCATGTGGAAATTAAAGTAAGAAATTTTCTTGTAAAGCACAAACATTTGATCAATCCTCGAAAACGTCTGCAGCAACCATGTTTTGTAAAGGAAACCACAACAGCCATTGTAATCAAACATGTCCTCTACAAATAACATATGCCCATCCATAGCTGAGTTAGTCTTATCGCTATTTTTAATTATTTTTCAAACCTTCCTAGAAGGTTACGGTTATGTGTGCGCAATATTTATAACAAAAAAATTTAATTAGAGATCATACTTCTTATGGGGTTCAGGAACAAATGAAAAAAAAAAACTATTTTAGATGTTTAATGTATTGTAGGTGTAAGGAATATTTAAAAAATATTTGCATATTACTAAAGTTTATATTTCAAAAAAATTATATAAAATGGGGTAAAATGAAATGATGAAAAGGTTGGATTGTTAATGGCTAGATTTGAACATATCTTTAAAATTTTAAAAATTACATAAATTGACGATTATATAATTAGGTCTCCCTGTACATCCCTTCCCCACATTCAATTTCAACTTTTAAAAAATCGTCAAAAAATTTTAAAAAGGAATCGCAAATATCAAATTTAGTTTATATATTTTGAAATGAATTTGCTGAAAAGCTCTCCACTTTAAATTTTTAAATTTCTCCCTTAATGTAAAATTTATTTTTAATTAAAAAAATAAAATAAAAATTTTTAAGTCATGTAATACAAATTATTGAAAATTTTTTTTTACTCCTATTGTGCTTTATATCATTTACTCTAAGCGCAATTAATAGCAAAATAATTAAAAAGTTTAAACTTTGGTCTCACTCCTCCCCCCCACCACCCGTCTTAAAAAGTGACAAACAAAATTTGGTAGCTAAAAACTAAAAACAATGGTTAGTATAAACACACAAGCACACGTTTATTTATAAACTTTAGTAATTATCAAGCTTAGTAGAAGACCTAGTAGGCGAGATCGTGGAAATAATAGAAAACATTTTTTTTTTTTTTTTTAAATACTGTCTACTTACATCTTAATTAGAAAAAAAACAAACAAAACATATATAATAAAATCAGAAGCTTAACGAAGATGTAAAAATGAAGGGTTCAAAATTTATTATATCAGTGAAGAGCATGTTTAGATATAAAAATTAGAAAAAAGGAACGCCACGTTATCAATGGCTCAGGAAAGTACCTAGATTTATAGTTCTCTAATAACATTTTATTAAATTAATAAAGAGCGGTTATGAAGTGTTTTAGAGATAAGGGATCACGATAGAGGCCGTTAGGAGAATGAAAAATGGACGGGGAGATTTAACGCTTACAACCGACGACTGGAGTTCGAAAAATGTGATTTGTTAAAAAATAATCTGATTGCTGTATATTTGAAAATACAACCTTATATCCTTCTATTACAATACATCCCTCAACTGCTGCATCCCCTTACATGACTACAAGCAAAATAAAATAAAAAATAAAAAATAAATAGTGATTTACTGAATGGAGAAATGACTGTTGCCAATTATAATTCAGGGGATATATAGCTTTCGGTAACAGGTTTTTTTTTTTTTTTTGTTTTTTTTATAGTAGTTATGCTTAAAATTTTATTAATCCTTCGTAATGTTAACTTATTAAGGTAAATTATTAAATGTATTTCATTAGTTGCAAAATCCTTAACACAATTTAATGTGAAAATAAAAGCAATATATAGTTAAAACAGAAATAATTATATTAAATAGCAATATACAATAGAAAAGAATATAAAAAAATATAGAAACCCCCCAAATCTTCAGCTAATATTAGTATATATCTTCATTCTAAACGGTTTTTGTAGATATAGCAATGTTATAGAATTCAAATTTGAGAAAGTCATATAACATTACATTCAATTTTCTTTTAATACATAAAACAGAAGGACGATATTAATTTATTATATCTGGATTAACTGTAGTCCACATGAAAAATAAAAATAATAATCCTTCCACACAAACTGCTAACTTCCGAATACGACATTGATCAAAAACAGCATAATCTGCGAGATTTCAATGAAGTTTGGAATGTGAGTTCTTTTCCCAATGTCTAAATCTTTATGAGCATGATCCATCAACCCCGAGCGAAAAAAAAATAGTGGGTTGATATTTTAAAATTGCTCCAACTTCAACTCATCTTATGTTAAATAGATGGTGACTAAACTTTCTTTTATAAATTGCATCACTGTGCTACATTTGCATCAAAATGTCATTTGCTTCATTTCCTAACGGGAAATCTTCTAAAATGCAATGTAATAGTCAGATCAGAACAACATAAAAAGAAATGACAGTTAGGAATGAAAAATACTATTGTTGGGTTGTGTTTAACATGTAGGATATATTTCCTTCAAATTCCTCAAGATTGGACTCCGATCGGCAGATAAGGTTGGATACAAACTCGCGGTGGAAGAAGCGTGCCATGTGTCCCATGTCGCTGCTCGTGAGTGTGCGCCAATGCGCGAGTAAGAGAAGAGAAGGAATGGGAGAGGGTGAGCTGGAGAAGGACAGACAGAGAGGCTGACCAGTAGGGAGAGACGGATAGACCGGATTCCTGGAGCTGGAGAGAGAGAAGCCAAGCAGCACGCACACAGACCTAACTGGGGCTACATTCTCGGTTAGTTTTTCCAGTGGTCTCTCTCTCTCTCTCTCTCTCTCTCTCTCTGTGCAGGCGGTGGAGTACAAGTGTCCCAGAGGACGGGGGTCCACTGGCCCCGGCTTGTATTCGCGACACGTACCTCGCGACGAGAGCCCTTCTACCAAGGCCGGCCCTCGTCCTGGACAGCTGTCCGTCAACTCCATCCAGAACCTACCATATGAATATTCCACATGGCCTACGACCACTTCCTAGATGGAAAGATGCTTCACAAACAGGTGCATTCTTCTATGGATAAAAGAAAAAATTAACACCTAGACAAAAGTCCATGCATTTCAAATGAATGCACAATGCATAGTTTCTTCGAATTCTTATGCAGCAAATTAAAGAATATCCACAAAGATCAATCCTCAAGAGATTTTGGAAATGCTAACAAATTGATGATCAGGGTTTCAGCCGTCAAAAGCTATATGAGTAATCTCCTTGAGAGATCAGTCATGTTAAATGTAATAATAAAACTTATTTTCTCAAACATTCTAAATTCTGTCGCACTTCACGTTATTATGATGACTCACAAAATCAGCCAAAACAACGGTGTAAAATATAAATAAAATAATATCCAAGTTTGGACCTTTTATTTTCATATCATTCTGATAGAATTTACGAACATTCTTTGTACTTGTTTCCAGATGGACGATTAATATTAAACATTGTATTCCTTTGGTAAATGTGTTTCTTGGAATCATCAATCAAGATCAATAGGAATTGAAAAAAAAGATATGAAAAAATTAATTTTTCATTAACACTCATTATGTACATATGTACGAAACCTTGGTACGATCTTATATAGGTTTTAAATTAGTAAGTGGTTTATTATGACGGAATAGGTCCCAAGAAAGTTATTGGCATTAGCCGCATGCTCTCTACATGCGAATGGAATGCCACCTTTAGGTTACTGAACATTAACCAAAAAGGAATTACAATAGAATCTTATATAGGATTTTTGTGTCTAATGTATATTATGTATTGTAATATTATCTTAAACTATTGCCATAACTAACAATTAACTCTGCAACAGGGTGAAGATGAGACCGAGTAAAGGAGATTGGTTTCGGAGCTCACGAAGGAGTATGGCGGACAAATGGGGTGAGTGTGCATGCAATTCTTCACTGAATCTATGATTATTATTGTTATCAATACAACTCTGTAATTTATAGAGAACGTTAAATAAGGTCTGTCTTTTCGCTAGTTTCGAAGACATTTATGGCGTCATCACATTCGGACAGCTTAATGTTAATACACTGAAAAAAAAGAATTTAATGGGTCTGATGAAAATTTACAACTGACAACACAAGTTTCTATAAGCATCCCAAAATACCAATACAAATGCATAAGAAACTGTAGAGTAGAATAGAATTTTCTAAAACGTCAGTAGATATTGATCAAGAATGAATTCTTACTTGAAATTATTACTTTACAACCGCTACCGTAGGCATGAAGGGCATTTGTTGTGTTTTTATTTCATCTTAACTTTTAGGGTTTTGACACTTTCCACTAAGGGTACAGAACAGAGTAGTAGCCGATGCGCAATCATAATTTTTCCAACGTCATAAAGAATTGTACAGATTTTAAAGAAAGTTATCAATTTTTAAATTGAGGGAATGAATTAAGATTGTAATAATTTTCTCTGCAAACAATTTTGGCGCCCTGCAAAACCATATTTCCAAAAATGTAACAAAAATGTTCGCACAAACGCAATTTCGCATCAACACAATTTTCCCAATTATAAATGTGTTACGTGGGTATTTATAAATTTTTCAATTTAAAATAACTTTTTAGAGAAAAAAAAATTCTTCCTTATGTCAGGATACATTATTTACATATTCAACTTTAGGATTCTAAATGTTTTGAAGAAACAGTTTTTTTGTTTGGGTTCGGTCAAGCTTGATCCAAAAAATACTATTATTGAAAAATGTGCAATGCAATTTTTTGTTATCTTACATTATAAGCCATCTTCAGGACTATCATGAAGGCGAGAGGAGACGTCGTGTCTCATAGATCAAATGTTCCTAACTGATGATCTACTAACAATTTGTACAGTCAAAAAACCTTCATTATAATTTATCAGGTGTTATGAGATTACCATAATTCATGTCGATTGCGATAGTTTAAGTAGTTTTCTATTGGGATAACATACTAAATCCTCCTCTAGCGGAAAACCAGAGGATGTGAAAATCGGCAGAGGTAGGTTAGCTTTCCAAAGGAAGCCCCTTCCACCAGCTGAAAGCAGTCTTGGCACAATCCAGTTCTGCCGGTAGCAGACCCGTACATCAAGTAGATCCCCCTGCCGCTAAGCCGGGCTCAGCCTTTCGTCACGGCTGTCTGTCTGGATTAGGGGCTCCGGACGTCATATCTAAATCTGTACTATTGTACTCCTGTCTATTTGCAGTCGTCATCCTTCAAGCGAGAAGGAACTTATATACACGCCCCAACAAAATGGGAGAGTGGGGTTGATCGGAAAATCTACCCTTCATTGACGAACATTCGGCTCCGTGCAAACACACACCTTCACAAACACATCACTTAATTATGAGTGGGTTTGATCGGAAAATCTACCCTTCATTATTGTATTCCAAGTTCCAGGTGCCGTCATGTTCCCTTATGCATCACGTTAGTCAGTATCTAGCATTTAAATGTGTTTTCAAGCAAATATATTAGATAATACTCAAGAATAAAATAATATAAACTATAGATCTCAATATAGATTGATAGATAATACATCAGTTGGTTGAAACCATTTTACTGTCTTAAGTGATTGCATTTATTTATTTTATTCACTGAATATTGATATTTAACATAAAAACGAATGTTCTGTAGCAAATTCCGAAAAATAGGTTGGAATGACTAAAACAAATTTATGTTACACATTCTCATATCTTATCAACCGTCTTTGCTGGTTCATAGAAAACATATTTAAATGATCAGTTTAATGCTTCACTCTGAGTAACGTTACACACATGTAACCACTGCTGGTGGAATTTTAGGAATATGTTAAATAAAAGTCGTCCTTCCGACCATCCCCAGTTCTAATTATAAGGTTCTGAATGGGTTTGTTATTGACTGCTAATATTCAAGGGGGTAGGATTAAGAGGCAGATCGTAATTTAAGATCTGGGACTGCTAAGGAGGATTGCTAAGGGACTGCTAAGGAGGATTGCTAAGGGACTGCTATCTGCTAAGGAGGATTGCTAAGAAACTGCTAAGGAGGATTGCTAAGGAGGATTGCTAAGGGACTGCTATCTACTAAGGAGGACTGCTAAGGAGGATTGCTAAGGGACTGCTAAGGAGGATTGCTAAGGGGGTTTAATATTTTTTATTATTATTAGTTACAAACTTACGAGAAAG
>KZ808242.1:124314-137693 GCA_000696205.2 Oncopeltus fasciatus
TATATATATATATTCGAGAGTGAGCGAGAGAGAGAGAGAGTGAGAGAGATGTGTGTTTGTGAGTCTGTCAAAGCTCCAGAGGCCTATATTTTATGTTTTTCTCAACACATACATATCGCCAGATGTTTGAACATGTAATTTAACAGAATTATAGTACATTTCCAAAGGTTATGCTCGCTTAGATAAATTTTATAATTAACCGGTTCAATTTCGCACAATATGAACAATAGTTCACGTATTTCCTGCTAGCGTTCTCAAAAGTTTTGCACAAGTCTGGAGAAAGATATTTTTTGATCAAGAGCCATTACGAAATATATTCTACCGAGTATATTGATTCAATCATCCGTAAAGAGCCCACTATAGACTTTAGAAGTTCCTCGACGAAGCATCCGGAAGCCCCTAGCGCTGTGATTGTGATTTGAAGCACGTATCCTTTTCAAAACAAGCCCAGATAAAGTGCAGGCGTAAGCATGACGAAGGCGCCCTGAACGCCCGCGTCACTGAAATACAACCTCTCCACCCCCCCCCCCCCCCCCCCNTCCACCTTATGCTTTTTTGTTGACAAAAACAAATTTTGTTGAAATCAAAGTCAGGCCAGCAAAGGTTCATACAAAATATGCATACATTGCTGTCGTAACTGGAAGTTTGGAGTACGACTCAAGCATTCATTCATGATTTTGACTGAATTGGTTTAACTAAGCGTTTTCTTATAAGTGAGAAGTAGAGAAGACAAAAGGAGGAAGTAAACGAATGGTTTCTTAATCAAAGAAGGTCGACCACCTTGTGAAGAATGGGCGCTAAAGGATCCCATTCCCGCTAAATGTGTCTGGATGTAGCGGCCGGCCAAAAGGAGAGGAACTCCAGGATCAGCAGGAAATATGGTAGTGTGGACGGCTGGCAGGAGTACAGCATGGAGGAGAAGAGCCAAATCTTTATTCTTTTCCCGATTTTACTTATGGAAATAAATATGAGCAAAATGTCATGCCTAAAATTTGTGTTTCGTAACACCTTCACTTCGAAAACGTATATTGAAGAATATAATAACACGAAATTCGGGGGGAATGACAGACTCGCAATGTTTGACTTCTGGCTGCTCTAAAGGCAAAGTTACGAACTTATTTTTTTCCCAAATTGTTTTTTTTTTTTTCATTATTGGAACCAATTACTCTCGCGTACGTCAAAAGTTTGATTAAATGACAGACATGTAAAGTCTACTAAATCTGCATGAGCAGCTTTCGCAGTTAGCATTCCATTCCTCTTGTAAGTCCTTTAGCACGCAATGCTGTTTTTGCTCCTTCCAAAACGCCAATGAAAGGATTTTTTTTTTTTTTTTTGCGTATTAGAAGAGTTGGTTCTCTGAAGGCAGTTTAGGGAGTAAGAGGAGGAGGGGGCCCAAGTGTTATCCTTGATTCATCCCCTGTGCCGGGCTTATCTTGCCAAAAGAACAAAGGGCAGAGCCCTGTCTGTGCTCGTGTGTCGGAGGCTAATGAGCTGGCGCGCTCGCCGGGGACAAGGGGCACAAATAATGGAGGGGGAGAGCCACTGGCAGGGGGCGAACCTGCCCCCAGCCAGATGGGATACTCAGACCCCTTCAGAGTCGAAGACACACTTCCTGGGAGGAGAGCTGAATCTGTGACGTTAGGATTCAACGAGAAAAAGTTTTCAATCGAAGGGGATTATGAGAAGTTGGACTAACCTATCGTTCAAAATGTGGACCAGTCATGTATTGAAAATAAATTCCACTTTATTGTCTCCGAAGGAACTAGTAGTTCCTTCACTAGTAGTAAATTTATTCGACAAATTGCAAATAGAATATTTTGATAATTTTTAGTGCAAGGGAACAGAGTAAAAAATCTAACTTTCCCAGCCAGAGCTCGAACCTGGATCTCCTGCTATCTGGGCCGGAACTTCTAACCAGGAGATTTTTTATTTTGTTCCCTTGAACTAAAAATTATTAAAATTTACGTGGGATTAAATACCACAAAAAATAATATTTATAAAATAGAATATTTTGGTTTCTTCTACAAAAAAAAAGAAAAAAAAAAGGAGGGTGGGGGGACCTTTAAAGCAGTAGTAATTGTATCGATATATTTGTATCGCACAAAAACAACTAAATAAAGACTCACTATTACAAATACCTGACAATTAAAATAGTAATACAAGCAGTATTCAATTATATTGAACAAATAAAAACACAAAACCAACATATATTCAAACAAATTACTTTCAAGGAGCAATACAAGTACACATTTGACCAAGCATATGTTGTATTCAGTGTTGACCACCTAACAGTTGTATTCTACAAGATTTAGCCAAATTTTAACAGATCATCACAACTTTCGGTGGAACAATGAAACTCAGTACGTATTGTGATAGTCATTCAAAAATATATACGATTCAATATTTAAAAAATATATATATTTAGAAACTAAGTTATAGAAGTAGAACTAAGATTTAACTAAACCCCAAGGTAATGAAAGTAGAAAATTTATTTTATTAAGGAGGTGCAATTCTCATTGAAGTTATATACGTTACAAATAGTTTATCAAAGCACTATTCAAGAATGAAATTTAAAAATTATAAAGAGAAATAAATTATTTCAAAAAATACGAAGCTTAGTTTAGTACAAACTGTAGCATAAGTATTATGTTTAGGAAATTATATAATTTGTCTAGTGTATTCACCTCCATTCTGAAAGACACAATGGAGGGGGGAAAAGAAGTCTAGGGTATTTTGGAGGCCTTCAAAATAAAGGATTTTTTTTTTTTTTTTTTGTTAGCCTTCCTAACAAATTTACAATATTTTACATTAAAACTTACATTGGGGCTATTTATAAATTTACATTCCATTCTAAACATCCATAACCCAGTTCATGATTTTATTTATCGATAAAAGCTTGTCTAGCACGGGATTTGAACCCGCAGACTCAAGATGACGAGACTCAAACACATCACATAGGCTACTCTAACCCCCCCTCCCCCAATAGAAAGTTTAGTAAATACTTACTAGCCTTCCATTAAATCCTTCCCCTGCACATCTGAACTCCGAAGATGTCAGGTCTTAGTTCAAATGCTCCTAAAGAAAGTAATTCAGGGGAAAAACAGAAAGGTGCATTTTTTTCTACTAAACTTGTTTGCATTCCTTAAGTCAGAATTACAACTGTCTTAAGGGATGAAAATAAAATAAAATATAACTCCTCCTTCAATTACATGTAGTCGTTAAACCCCGGATACCTGTTTGATTCACGAAGTCTTTGATTCACCTGACAGACGCTTCTACTGCTGATTGACAAAACCCATTTTCTGAAAGGAATAGAAACTCTGTTCATTACAAGAAGTCCAATCTTGTAGCAGCGAGCATGTATCTTACGAAGGGATTTCCGAGCCCTCCTTCCTTACCTATAGTCTACCTATATTTTTTGTAAGGTGCCATACTCTCGCACGTCCGGCTCCACCTGACGTGCCTATCTGGGGGGAAAGACGGACGTCGGTGGGAAAAGCGAACGAGAGATGGGGCAGGACGCGGCGAGGTGAGACGAGCAAATCTGAGGACAAGAGGAGGTGCTCCCACTACCGCGCCATTGTATTCTAATGCTCCTCAAACAAGGACCCCCGTCTTATTTAGGCCTACTTTCAACAACCAAAGGCCTTCTCTCTTAATTCCTCCGTGTTCCACCAAAGGCGCAGGAGCAGAGCAAACCAAGTATATTTTGCTCCAGTAGAGAGAGGGAAATATGCGTAAATAAATTACTTGTGGTACCAGGGCAGAACACGGGATCCGTTCGGGTTTCGCAATCCTGGCGCAGCGGGTTTAAATCCCGCCCGGGGCAAGCTTTTATCGATAAATAAAAGCTTGCCCTAAACCATAGATGTTTAGAATGGGGTGGAAACTTTTAGACAGCCACTTCCTCCATTCATAAATATAATAAAATATAAATTACTTCTTAATATGCATTTTTCATTCAAATTAAATTAAATTAAATGTTATAAAATTACATTCATTTAATTGTTTCTTATTACTGACGAAGAAGAAGTTAGCTATTTTTAAAATTTGGTCTAAAAAGAAATTTAAACACATAATTCGGTAAAAAATTGCGGACGCTAGAAGGTCCTATATACAAGTAACTATATACAAAAGTAGCTTCATTAAGGTAGTAACGTGAAGAGCATGAATTCGGTAAATAACATTTACTCATTCAATACAATAAATAGAAATACGACAAATCATATATGGTTCCAGACATTCAAATGCTATGCTTTGAGTTAACGCTTTATGCTAAGCATACATGCATAACTAAATTTCACTTTTTTTTCCCCTTCATTTAATACCTTAGGCTAAAAACTAACCAATTTTTAAAAGGTAGAGTGATTAAATTTTGGTAACTTAACATTCCTCTCTCTTGCCTCATGCTACTGACTGTAACTTATAAAATCAATAATAAGTTACAAACGTAGAAATATGGGGAAAAAAAAAAGTTTACTAAAGGCAATCAGTTTATTAAGGATATATCTTCACACACACAGACACAAATATATCATATACGTGTGTGTATATACATTATTTATTTTATTTCAAATTCTATAAGATTCAGCCCCCCTCCCACAGTAAATTCGCACACCAGCAATGTCAAGGGAGAGGTTTCTGACACGTCTTCCTAATGCCTAAACATGTAGAGCAGAGGTCAGCACGTCTGCAAGGAGATAAGAGAACGCGGGTTCGAGTATCGTCTAAATCTTTTTTCCTTTCGAATAATACTCGTAAATAGTACAGCGAGCATCTCAATCACTATTAAAATGTGGATTTTAGGGGTTTTTTTTCATGACATTTAATGTAGATTACTCAGTTTGAAGCCGTTTTTGGGATCCGGATGCATAATAAGTGAACCACTAAATTATAGTACATAAAATATTATAGCAAACTAAATTTAGGCTTGAAAATTATCAGGTTAATCGAAATGGCAGAAAAATTACTTTCTTTCTTATATTGTTACCGCACAACGTGTATTATTGAAATTTCAGCAGGGGCTATTAAAATATAAAAATAATTTTGAAATAACAATGTATTGGTAAAACAAAAAAACACCAAGAAAGAATTTCAAGTCCAAGGAGAAGAAATATCAGTTTAGAAATTTCTTTTACTATTAACTTATTTTTTGATATTAAAAAAAAATTAATTACTACTTATTTTATAAAAAATAACAATTCAAATTCGTGGATCTTCGTAAATATCGAGAGAAATCTTTTTCCTCATTAAGGAACAATTATATTCTTAAAAAGTGACTACGGTTAGAAATTCGATATTTCCCGTTTAACTTACAAGAACTTTTTATTTTTATTTAATGTGTAGAGAACCATAGAATTACTATTTAAAATCTTATTGCAAAAAAAATAGTATTAGAAAAGCTTTTTTCGGGGTGCGATAATTTAAGAGTTTATTTTATTTTATTCATTTATTGACGATAAAATTAATTTTTCGGTCAACGGCTGATGATAATTTTTCAATAGATCGAAGGAATAATGCCTGAATGGCATGATTTAAAAATTAAGAGAGATAAGGATAGCGATTCATATGTAAGATAATCGGTAATAAGAAATACTTGATGAATTATTAAAAAATGATTGGAAATGAATGAGCTGGGGCAAAAAAGAGATGGAGAAAGAACGAGACAGCAAGTAGACAAAATATGATTACTGAAAGAGGTATATTATTTGTGGATATATAATTTTAGAGCAAATTGTTGATTGTGGCTATGTATGTAACCAACAAATTGATCCATGGGCTATGGAGAACTTGAGGTAACAGTTAACTTAGGACCAAGGATCTCATTCGTCACCGTTCGTTTTAGGAATGATTTCAAGAGAAATTCCTTCCTTCTAAACGTAAATCCAACGAATGTATCCAAGAAAAAGAAAAGGGGAGGACAGATTCGACGATAGACCGATTCGTAGGAGAGAGATCCAAGTAGGAGGAGTGTGATTGGAGGCGTGAATCTAAAACATTCTGATTTGTCTAGAGGCAGAGAAGACAGAGGAGTGTAAGAAAGAGAAGGGTGCGCGATAAGGTAGCGGGGACAAGTGTTGCTGGTGTCAAGTAAGTAGCTAATTCGTGCAAACTCTAGCCCGCAAAAGGTGGGGGATTGTCACTGGGAAAGGTCCCCAAATAAAACGTGTTAAAGAGTCGTGTGTGGCGGCACAGAGGAGTGACGGCCGCCAGCCAATTACAGAGGAGCCCCTGTCCGCCATCAGACAATTTGTTGGGGGTCTCTGGAAAGGGACGCTATCTCAGCACGCCTTCCGCCGGTACAATTACTCAGCTACCACTTTGATGAATTAAGGCATTCAGGCGACGACACAGCCCCCTTAATATTTATATGTCCCCCGAGTGGCGGTGAGGAGGGACATTAGCTCTCGCCCTGCCATTTATCCTCTGTCGGCAGGGACGTTCTTAAATTTACCGCAAAGAGAATGGTAGCCGATCGTGAGGGGCGTGAGGGAGTCAACACGTTGGACTGATACGCTCTAGCTAGAGTCCACAAGAAGCATCAGTCCCACATCAAAGTACACCACGGAGAAGAACTGACACCACTGGATGGTAGGAGTACTGCAGTAAGGAGAGACGTCGGGAATCTAATACACTAGCAAACTGCTCCTCTTTAAACCCTCCAGCAAGGGTGGGAGTTACACTAACCTTAGATATATCACTCAATCAGAGACAGAATTTAAGAAATTTCAGTCTCTGGAGTCCTCCACTCAAAACACTAAAACAACCACTCTTTCTTACCGTACTCCCCCTAGAAAAAAAAAATACAATGCTCAGCTCATTATTACATCTAAAACCGGGCTTTCGAAAAAAAAAAAATGATAATAATTGGCAACTAAAAACTCCAAGGCACGGTTAAACCCGGAAGAAGTATTGGTAAATAAAATAAAAAAANTGTCCCCCGAGTGGCGGTGAGGAGGGACATTAGCTCTCGCCCTGCCATTTATCCTCTGTCGGCAGGGACGTTCTTAAATTTATCGCAAAGAGAATGGTAGCCGATCGTGAGGGGCGTGAGGGAGTCAACACGTTGGACTGATACGCTCTAGCCAGAGTCCACAAGAAGCATCAGTCCCCCATCAAAGTACACCACGGAGAAGAACTAAGACACCACTGGAAGCTAGGAGCACTGCAGTAAGGAGAGACGTCGGGAATCCAATACACTAGCACACTGCTCCTCTTTAAACCCCCAGCAAGGGTGGGAGTTACGCTAACCTTAGATATATCACTCAATCAGAGACAGAATTAAAGAAATTTCTGTCACTGGAGTCCTGCACTCAACAAAAACAACCACACTTTCTCACCGTACTCCCCCTAGAAAAAAAAAATACTCAGCTCATTAATACATCTAAAACCGGGCTTTCGAAAAAAAAAAAATATAATAATTGGCACCTGAAAACTCCAAGAGACGGTTAAACCCGGAAGAAATATGGGTAAATAATTTTTTTTTAAAAGTTATATTATTGCTCTCATATTTTAAGAACCGCCTACAATAAAATATTCATGTTTACATGGAGAGTTTATGACTGTAGAGATTATTAGTCGATGTTTTTTTTTGTTGGGGTTCGGTCCAGATTAATTCTAAAAATACTACCTTTAAAAAAATATTTATTTTTTATTATCTGCCGATGTTTCGGCTTACGTTGTAAGCCATCGTGAGAGCTATCATGCAGGCGATAGGGGACGTCGTGCCAACTGGATCACTTGTTTATGACTGGCATGAACATTTTTTAATTGTATTTTTTTTTTATCAACCTTAACCGAACCCCAACAAAAAACCATCTTCAAATATTCATAGTTAATGGGAGATATATTACATTATCCGTAGAAGTTCGAGAGAGAATATTCTTTTTTGTGTAATATCGTTTGCAAGAAACATCGAGTTAGCTGGGGTTCGAACTAGGAATACACGAATCCCAAAACATATGAAAAACGTCCCACACTCGAGCCTCACAAGGAAAGACACGCAGAAATACATTCTTCTTAGTGAAGATTTGTTGACCAATTTCCCTTCGCGCAGGAATTCGTACGTATTCTTTTCCTACGCTTCATAATATAATGTATGTGTAGTGTATGCATATATATATATTCCTTACACACACATATAGGAGTCAAGCGCCGGGGAACAACAAAGAATAACTTTGTTCCAGACAAAGGAAGTTTGGTAGAGGTATTCAACCATCCTATTTACATTTTTTAAACAATTAATGAGAGGGAACAGAAAATAAAAAACTATCTGTCCTCGCCAGGAATCGAACCTGGATCTCTTGCACCAATAATTTACGTGGGATTAAAAACCACAACAAAATAAAATATTCATCCTATTTACATTACTAAATTTTTTCCTTAACAAGGGCTTTTCGTAGAAATATTATAGACCATAAAAACGTTAGAAAATTACATTTCGCGTTTATTAAGATTTTTCATAGCTCTAATAAGTCAATATTTTAACAATATTTTTGTTCTTCGTTAAATTTCTTCTTTATTTAAACCAATCTACCTTATTTGGTTGCTCCCATATGACAGGTGGTTTTGTAAATGCACACACAAACAGACACAAACAAAAGTGTTTGCGGAAAGGGAAGGTTGCCGATAAACATATTGAAAAAAAACAACAAAAAAAACATTACATTCAATATTACCATTACTATACACAAAAATTACTTAAATTTGTGTAGAATTTATTAAATTGTTAAGATTGGTTTGCAGGAAGGGTGAAATATTATGGGCTAAAACACTTTGCCTGTAAAACAACTTTATTGGCTGTATTCCATTGAAACAATAATGGCGCCACCATTACTATACCAGGGCACTAGTTAGGGGCGCGAGTATTCTTTTTTTTGTAATTTTGTCTTCAAAGTTAAAATTCCATTGAAAAGAGTATTCGACTGATTCGTCAACTTTCAGAAGTATTACAAGGAAAATGTTGGTAAAAATGAAACATCTCCTAGAAGGACGAAGGCGTAATCAAGTAAGTGGGTTGGAATTCATTTTCTTGTTGTCCGCAACCCACATGACGCCTACATGGCTAATTGTATTGCTTGATAACCTCTAGATAACTACTAGGAAATATAACAACATTGGGAAATTATAAGAAATACTAAGCAATAAATGTAAGGGAATAGAATAAAAAAGGTTCAAGTCCCGGCTGAGACAGTAAGATTTTTTTACTCTATTCCCTTGCATTATTGTATAAAATTAATGTGGGATCGATCCATTTTCCTGATCCTGGATAATTAGAAATATTTTAGAGTGATTTCGACGCATTTTTCAATGTTATGACCCTTCAGAACTAATCCATTTAAATTTCGTTCAAAGGACCGTTAAAATCGCCAAATCAACTTAACGCAATCAGATAGGCCCCACTCATAACGAAATTATTTTACTGTTTTTTAATATTTTATCTCTAAAATGTTAAAATCTCTAGGTTAAAATGACGCATCGAAATAAAGTAGCATTTTCACTCGAGCTTATTTTATTTTTTATACTTGAACTATCAATTAAAGAATTTAATTCCCCACTACCAATGAGGTGATTATCATGAAACAATTTTTTTTTAAGCAATAAAGCGTTTTAATGCGTTAACGATGATTGGTAATTTCAAACCGGACTTCAGAAAAATGGTCAAATTTTTTTTATTTTAATTTTACTGAATCAACGTGGGACCAAACTGTATCAGTAGCTACCTTGAGGCGCTGGAATTTATTTTCTAAAATTTTGGGAAGTAGGGTTGAATCATGAACCAAATTAACAGGCATGCTCAAAATTGTTGAAATTTTCCGGAGAGAATATAATTTATTAAAGAAAATATTGAACGATAATCTTCCAACACAAAATAACAAAATAGAACATAAAATTAATAAAAACTATTTTCGATCTAAGCAATAACAAAAAATAACGATTTCCTATGTTAATACAATTTCTATGGACTACAGAAAATTTAAACAACTATATTAAATAAATTTAGTTTGTAAAATAAATTTAATTTAAAACTAATTTAATAGCTATATTCCTTCATAAATCAGTGTAACTCGAACAAGTAAATGCAATTATCAAAGCACAACGGCCCTTATTTGTCAGTCGGCCAGTATTCGACCTTGGCATTAATCAGTAATCTTCCACCTTATGCTTTTTTGTTGACAAAAACAAATTTTGTTGAAATCAAAGTCAGGCCAGCAAAGGTTCATACAAAATATGCATACATTGCTGTCGTAACTGGAAGTTTGGAGTACGACTCAAGCATTCATTCATGATTTTGACTGAATTGGTTTAACTAAGCGTTTTCTTATAAGTGAGAAGTAGAGAAGACAAAAGGAGGAAGTAAACGAATGGTTTCTTAATCAAAGAAGGTCGACCACCTTGTGAAGAATGGGCGCTAAAGGATCCCATTCCCGCTAAATGTGTCTGGATGTAGCGGCCGGCCAAAAGGAGAGGAACTCCAGGATCAGCAGGAAATATGGTAGTGTGGACGGCTGGCAGGAGTGGAGGTGTAGGCAGAAAAGGGGTGTAGGAAAGGAAATGTTTCAAAGAAAGAGATCGCTTAGAGCAACTTCCGAGAAGAGAGACAGCACATTTCCAAATGCACAGAACAATGGGCATCAGGGCGAAGAATGGACATTGTCATGTCGGCTGTATATAGCAAGAGCTCACGTCTCGATGAATCCTGAACGGAATTATCTGTCGCTAACTGGCAAATGGCAACTTCTACCTAACGAACTGCAGACTGTCATTTAACGGAAAACACATTAGGATTAGTTCATAATCCTTGTTCTGCATCGCTTTGATACTAATCCTTGTTTGTCTATCTGTCTATGCATACGCACCTAGAATGTAAAAAATTGATCAAATATATTTATTAAGATTAAATTAAGAAGAAGTATTGAGATGTGTACTTATAATTGGCAAAGAAAAACTCAGCACATCATTAAGCCAGTCCCAACTTTATGGAACATGGCCTTGCACCTGGAAAATATAAATATTTTCAAGTACATAGATATCTGGGAAATTAAAAGAGATAACATACATCCATTACAAAAGCTGTTACATGAATCGCATAAAAGGAAGATATTTAGGAATACAAGTGTAACTTGAGTAGTTCCCACTGATGAAAAATGAGAAACCGAATTCCGCCCTTCAGGGAAGCACATACTTGTGTAGGAAGATTTGCAAATGGTCGTCCTATAGGCCACCATATGGTGAAGAGATCAAATAATGACTTAGCATCTGCCTTTTCATCTAGATTTTTGCCGCTCAGTAATATAGTGAAATTACTTAATGCAGTAATACAGAGGGATTGCGTAAAGTAGTAATATAGTGCGGTTACTAAATCTAGTGAAATAGTGGGATTAAAGATGGCCAAATTACTGTATTTCAAAACTATCAATTTAAATGCTTAATGAAATATCATTTACATTCTGAATAATAATAATAATAATTGAAATTATTTAGAACTTAATTATGGACTATTTATGAAAACTGATTACCATTATTGATTCAACTTGTATTTTTCTATGAAATCCTTGGGGACAATTCGCTTTAAATTCAAATGATATGCTTCACATAAAGCAAAGTAGCAATTTTGATTCAATGAACACCCTTGTCAGTCCATATCCTCAGGAGACCGCCCCCTCAATTTAGTTTTAAATACAATAGCTCTAAATCCGCAGCTGATCTCTACCGGGTGATAAGCGTTAATGGTAATTTTCTATGGGCCTCCCTCCATCTTGCCCTCAACTAGAAACGGACGCGGCCTGAATTATCTCCAGATAGCAATAACAGCACCGGCTTGAAACTAGAGCAATTCCCATTTGCATACCATTAGCGGGGGGGAATGAGTCCTTCTTGCTGCTAAGAGGTTTTTTATTGTGTATCCATCGGAAGATGAAGCCCGGATAGCGAGTATTAAATCAACTGGTACTGAAATGTACTCTCGGGCTATTCATTGCCCACCCAGCAAATTTATATTAACTTGGTAAAGTCCGGAGATTATCTGCCAATGATTTATTTATAAGGCGTTTTGTACATTAAAAAGGCATCAAAGATATAAAATGAATTCATTAGTAGAATTGCACTCGACTTGATTAGTTATTCTTTTAAAAAATTTAATTAGTTATCTAATTCACTGTTGAGAAGTTCGACTGTAATTGTGAAGTTTTAATTATAACCTTTATACAGCTGGGTATTAGCCGATCGATAAATTATTAATGCCAGCTGACGCGGAGATAACAGTTTAATTGCGCAAAGAAATCCAGATGAAGCGGATAATGGGAGTATTAGAGCAACTTATCCTTGGTATGTAGATCGCTCTTAGTTTGGTAATGAGAGACTTGGCATGCGCAATGACATAAGACTGTAAGTGATACACGACGTGTGTGGTCCCCTATAATATAAGTCATTTCGTTATCTCTGCCAGTGCATAGTGCAGAGGCTTAGGGTACCATTAGGGGAGTTACCAATTGAAAATCAGCTAATAGTGAAGGGCAGCCAAACATTTGGGGAAGTTGAAAAAGATTAATTTATTGACCAATTTAACATATAAATAGTTTTAAATGTTTTTTTTGGGGGGGAAATGTACGAAAATGACTATACAATAAGCCGATTTAAACAAGAATATGATTTCGATTCAGAAAAAGAAGAAAATGGGTTGAAAGTGAAACCAACAAGTGGGGTTGGAGGAGATGACGTAAAAGAGAGAGAGAGAGTGAGAGGCAAAAGTAAGAAATTTGTGCCTAAACGCACGCGACTTGCACATTAATTCCCACCCCACCCCTTACGCACACACAATAACACATCTAAATTTAATAAACCAAAAATTTTTAATATCTTCTCAATTTCGGATAAATGTTAAATCCTTCCGAATTATGGTTTCTTTATTTCAAAAGTTACGAACAATATATACATATAGAAATTTTTTTATAAGCGCGTAATAGTATTAACGGTAATTTCTAGATTACGGAAAATTGCTGAAAATCTCTGGATTATAGATGTAGCGCTAATGGTCGAAATCGGAACAAGAGGATAGGCAATTCAATTGAGTTCTAAAACCAAAATCGTAAAAGTTTTTTTAATAAAAATTTTATTAGGTTTTAAAATTGGGATTACACTGCATTATTAGTAACGGCAAAATTTAAATAAATGAGAGTTTACAGCACTTTACAGGGGAGCATAAATAGAAAATATCTATTTTCTATTATGTAACTATATCAATTAGCTAACAATATGACACAATTTCACTAGAATTTCACGGAGAAGTGGGTTTATTGTTTTCTCAGGAAACCGCATTAAAACAAAAAGTATTATCAGCTATATAATAATATAAAGGAAATATGGAAGTGTGGACGGCT
>KZ808242.1:178038-195305 GCA_000696205.2 Oncopeltus fasciatus
TGTGTATATGTATATATAAAATGTCAGGAGGAAGAAAGAGTTCAGTGAAGACATAAAAAGAAAAAAATTACAAAGAGTAAAATTCCCGGACAAGTATGCTGACCACTGCATAGCTCCCAGCACGTTACTCCGAGTCTAAACCCCCAAGTAATACGAATATATCGTCTTATACTCGAAGGAGCCAACTTTTTCGGCTATTTGCAAGATTCTCGTTTTTTTTCTATATTTCTTTTTTAATAATGAAATTAATTGTGGTATGTAATCCCACTTTAAATTTTCTACAAGAAATACAAAGAGAGTCAGAAAAAAAATCTTACTACCTCAGCTGGGAATCGATCCCGAGTCTCCTACTTTCCGGGCAGGTACACTGACCCCTATATCACCGAGGCAGATTAGATAATCTCTCCAACTCTCGCACCTTACTCAGAGCCTAAACCCTCAAGTAAGATTAATATATCGTCTTATACACGAAGGAGCTGACATTGTCAGCTATTTATTAAATGTCGTTCTATCTGATATTTCTTTTTTAAATAATGATTTGCAGTGGTCAGCATACTTGCCCGGAAAGCAGAAGACCAGCGTTCGAGTCCCGGCTCAAGTGGTATGATTTTTTTTCTGGCTCTCTAGAAATTCTTGTAAAAAAAGAGTAAATTGCTATGAAACGTTATTAGAGATTTTTTTACTAACCAAGGTAATAATATAAAATGATCATACAAAGTGAGACTATTTTTTATATATTAGTTTTTATACATCAAATTTTTGATAAAATAAAAATTTTGAAAAATTAAAACAAATCTTAATTTCGTTGGTTATGGTAAAGTAAAATGAATCCTCAATGTCTTCATTATTCTTAGAGATAAAAAAATATTTACGTTACATTAAATGCGGTTGATATAATCTTCAAACATGGTTAGTTAGTTGGTTGCCATCGAATATTGCGAGTGACGAATAATCAGCGTTTTTGCCAGAATGAGAAAATAAAATACTTCAAAATTATAGGTTAATTATTATAAACAATTAATGAGAGGGAATAGAATAAAAAATCTAACTGTCCCCAGCCAGGAAATTGTTTAAAATTTACGTGGGATAAAAAAACCACAACCAAATAAGATATTTGTTAATTATTTTATTTTATCAGTACCAGATAAAATAATAGAATTATTAGAGATTAGGTAGGTAGATTTAGATCTTCAAATACCTAGTCGTAATAAACTAAAGTAAAAAAATAAATGATTGTCTAATTCTTTATATATAATTAATGAATAAAAATTTCACTTAAGGTTATGTTTTCGGAAATAAGAATAATTGGTATAGAATTATTGTTGGGTTAGGTCAAGGTTGATAAAAAAAAATAAAAAAACCAATTTGAAAAAAAATGAATTTTTTATGAAGAGATGATTGTCGAGAATTCGGTCATAGTAGTAGATCAATTAAAAACTAACCAAAAAAAGTTTTAATTGTAGCCAAAGTTTCGGCCTGAATTTCAAGCCTTAATCGGGGTTGAATATAAAAGAGAAAATATACAAGTAGGGTGATGGTGTACCAACACATTTTCATTCATTTTTCTTTTTGGATTATCATATATAGACATGTTTCTTTATTATTTCGTATGTTTCTCATTCATATCCAAACCCCGATAAAGACCTGAAATTCAGGCCGAAACGTTGGCTAAAATAAAAAATATTTTGGTTTCAAATTAGTTTTTAATTGTTCAACTATCATGACCGGATTCCCAACAATCCTCTCTTCATAAAACTTGACGATCAACAATTCATTTCATATTAAATGTATTTTTTATTATCTGCTGACGTTTTCGCTTACATTGTAAGCTATTTTGAAGGCGAGAGGGGACATGTTGCCACCATGAACATGTGATTCAGGTAAAAACGACGTCCACTCTTGTCTTTATGATANTTTTATGAAGAGATGATTGTCGGGAATTCGGTCATGGTAGTAGATCAATTAAAAACTAATTTGTAACCAAAAAAAGTTTTAATTGTAGCCAAAGTTTCGGCCTGAATTTCAGGCCTTAATCGGGGTTGAATATAAAAGAGAAAATATACAAGTAGGGTGATGGTGTACCAACATATTTTCATTCATTTTTCTTTTTGGATTATCATATATAGACATGTTTCTTTATTATTTTATATGTTTCTCTTTCATATTCAACCCCGATAAAGACCTGAAATTCAGGCCGAAACGTTGGCTTATATAAAAACTATCTTGGTTACAAATTTTTAATTGTTTAACTACCATGACCGAGTTCCCGACAATCCTCTCTTCATAGAACTTGACGATCAACAATTCATTTCATATTAAATGTATTTTTTATTATCTGCTGACGTTTTCGCTTACATTGTAAGCTATTTTGAAGGCGAGAGGGGACATGTTGCCACCATGAACATGTGATTCAGGTAAAAACGACGTCCACTCTTGTCTTTATGATAGCCCTAAAGATGACTAAAATTTTAGGCCGAAACGTTGGAAGATGATAATACATACATTTTTTTTTTTTTTAAATTGTACTTTATTTGGATCAACCTAGATCAAACCCCAACAATAATTCTCTACTAATAATTTGTACGGTCAAAAACTCACCATTGAAAATAAGTATATTTCAGCCAAAAATTGCTTACATTTTTTCCCCTGTGGAACAAGGCTGCAATGCATGACCACAACTCCACCCCGAAATTACTTTTCGCTAGAGACCTTTGAAATGTGAAACATGAAAATCCTCATCCCCTCCCCTGGTAGACGACAGAGGATGGGAGTACCGAGAAGGAGATTTCCAGGTTCCCTGACAATAAACAGTTCCAGGAGGACTCGGCTGCGTCAGCACAGTACGAGCTGGACAAAGAAACAGCTCACTCGTATCCGCTTTCGGGCTATTACCGGGGGAGTTCGATTGTCCCCGACAGATTGCAATACGAGAGACTCTTTATTTCTCAAAACGACACCGGATAATTAAAGATGTTATTAAATAGTAATTGCAACTGTTGTCTCTTGGATCTTCTCTCTCGATTCCTAGGCTGTCTGCCATCTGACCCATGCTGACTTAATTCCAAGAGAGCGGAATCTTCCTTGTAAACAATCACCAATTCCCCCAGTTCCCCGTCTTCTAGAATATAGTAACACGAATACATCTCCATGAATACACACACAGATATGTGAGTACAATATGAAACGGCCATCAGATTTAGGCAAATATAAATAAATAAAGCCCATGAGAAATATATTTGGAACTCCGATCTTGTCTAAAATTATGGATCAAACTAGGATACAAGGCCAAGATCAGCCAGCATAGGCAGTATTGATCTTATTGTAGAACAGGGAGCAAGATATCTCTTTATCTAATGAATAAAACTAGTTGTAACAAAGAAGCTGGAAATGAAAAGAGTATCGACAACCCCAAAATATTTCCTTCCATTTCATACCCAATCAACAAATAACATATGTTAGTAAACCAACAGGTTTACTTTCAGAACATTGCTACCGAAAGTACAGAACTATCAACTAAAACGTCATGCAATATTTTTCAGTCAAAATTGGATATAAGTCTGTTAGTCATTAACTAAGTATCATTGAAAGAAGAAATACATGGAACACTGATAAATTAATGAAATGAAACAAATTTAATTGAAAATAATCAATTCGGAAAAATTAGTCGAACTTTAATAGGAAGGATCAGTTGCGGATTCGGTCTTGGAATTAAAAAAAAAATATTTTTGTAAGAAAAAAGGTTTTTATTATTCCTAACGTTTAGGCCAAAATTTCAGGCCTTCTTCAAGACAGTGGGGATGATGGAGGGAGAGGGTTTCTTACATTTAGACTAACTAAATCAAGACTAACCACCCCTATTTCCCTGAAGAAGGCCGAGTTAACAATAATAGAACTTTTTATTAATTAGAGGTTGGTCAAGAATTCGGTCTTGGGAGCTTGAAAACTGAATTGTAAACAAAAAAGTTTTTTTCTATTTTAGCCAACATTCCGGCCTAAATTTCAGGCCTTTGTCAGGGCNGGAGGAAGTCGGGTTAAACAGAAATTATGACGCGGGTATCATGAACCATGATGTACTAAATCCATGATGTATGGTTACCGAACCATATGATTTAATGTACCAAAATTAAACACTCTTATATTACTTATTGCCTATTACCTAGTCGTAACTCAGGGATTCCTTGTCCGTCCTACAGATAATTATTTTCAAATGATTGGTTATTTTTAAGTATTACCAGTTTAAGATTATTGGATTCTTAAGATTTTTAGCGGATATAGAATTCAAGTAAAATACGCGCAGGTTTTCATTAAATACCATTAAGAGAGATAATGACCGACACCTTGATAATCACAGAAAGAAAAAATAAATATAATTATCAATAGTTTCTAAAGTACTGATTGTACTGTTTCACAGGTAAAATCTAATGAGAGATTAAAGTCAGAATCTCTATGTTTATTTTTCACAAATCAACAGTGTAAATGATAATATATAAACTTAAAAAAATAACCCAAAAGTAAGATGAGAAAATGAGAGCGCCTGGAGAATTGGAGTACAGCCAACCCGCATAACACCTAGGAGTAACATGAAACATCTCAAGAGAAATTCTGCTTGCTACTAGTACAACAATTATCTGGCAAACTTTGTCCAGTTTATAAAATATCTCCTAATTCGTTTTTATTTTCATGTATTTGCAGAGTGTTAAGTGAAAAAATATATTGCTTCTTTTTAGGAGGATAGTGTTCAATTGAATTTAAAAAAAACTTTTTTGTTTACAAATCCGTTTCATTTCTTCAGCTCCCAAGATTGTTAAGAAATATTTTATTATTGCCAAAGTTTAAGCCTAAATTGCAGGCCTTTTTAGGGAAATATTCCGGATTAATTACTAGTTATTTAATTAAGTTACTCTAAAATAAGAGACTCTCTCTCCATCGTCCTTTCATCATCCCCATTGATTGATTTGAATATTCAAAACACTCAAGCAACTTCGTATCTTCACAAAATAACAATTCAAAACACAATTTTCTACTCTTTGACAAACTTACTAACTTTGGATTCATAAGTTAAGGGAATATTTCCTATCAATATTTTTATATTATTCTTTCTTAATTTTAAAAGCATCAATGGTTTACGAGCCATTTACTACATTAACGAACTCAATCGAGAAAACAACGGTCACTGAATCTTATTATTCTTTAATATTACTTAATTAATTAATATTAAACTGGCTGGCGAAACATCTCATTTCACTTCAAGAAAACTTCAAGTCAAATTAAAATCAATCAAGTACATTCCCCTCTTTCATCAACCATGGACACCAGAAACGTTAGCCCAGTTTAGTTAACATCGACATTTTACAGATTTTGTACTTTACAAATTTATAACCTGACACGAGTAATAAGAAAACAATATTTTCTCATTATTTAATAGGCCTTAAGTTCATTGCTGTCATTAACGAAGGCAACCAATATTTACAATATAAATATGTATGTGTGTGTGTGTGTGGGCCAACGTGAATTGCAAAACATGAGAAAAGTCTGCTTAAAAATGAACCACAAATATTTATTCCACGGCTAATTATTGTCATACAATTCTAAAGTAGAACAAAATTTCAAATACTCCCCAAATAAATCGAAGAACTATTAGAATTGAACCTTTGTTTGGTGGACAAAGAAAACCTAACCATCACCTATGTTTTGACTAGTCCTCATCCCCCTTCTCCAGCATGGGAGGCTGAGAACACCTGGAGAAAGTTGACGAGAAGCTGGATATGTCAGACTGACTCATACTCACAGCTGGCCACAACTCACCTGGTCCAAAATCGCACACTGTAGCAGCACTCATCTAGTTTGCAAAAACTACTCAGTATACAATGCACAGGTACTACCCAAAAATCAACACTAATATAACCATTGAACAAAAAACAGATTATAGATAATAACAATAATTAAACAATAGATAAGTTGACCATAGTTCTAAAAGACAGATGGATCCACCGCCATAACCACCTTCAGAGAGAAAATGTGGTTGCGCACAGACTAAATATGACTTACTTTTTCTTCTCTTGAATTTTTAAATGATTTCACACTACTATTTATTTTATTTTAAGATATACAATATATATATATATATTGCGCTTGTGTGTGTGTGTATTTATATTTCTAGCAATATAATATTTTATAATAGAACACACAAAGAATAATTTAAACTATACCACTGGAAAGTTCCTTTCAATATCTCTCAAAATACGGGAAGTAGATAATAACGAAGGTATTAGGATTTTAATTTTTGGTATTCCTCAAAACCCACCTCTCCTTTACCTCCCTTCCGATTTCATTTAAATGAAAGTAGTAATCATTATTTTTTTTAAAACTATATAAATAATTNCCCCCAAAAAAAAAAGGATAAAATTAATCATATATCATCTTGACATTTGTGATTAAATCTTGAAGTGAAAAGAAAAGAAGAAGAAAACAAACTTAAAACTATAGAAGGAAAATTTAGTTGCTATGAAAGATATTGAAAATTTTTACAAATAATTGTACGGAGGAAGATATTTAAGAAATCTTTTCAGAAAGGAGAGTATAACAAAAAATTACAAACATCTCATATTGCACAGATTCAGTACATGTAGCTTATACGTTACCGAAAAAATATGTGTAAAAATAACGATTTTATATCGTTGATTTTAAAAGCGATTTAGCAGAACAGCCTTTCCTCCTTCATATATTTGCTCAGATACTGGTATTCACTTTATTATTACTGTTAAACGGAGGTGCTATATATTGTAGTATGGGAAGACATCATCGTTCCCAGTACCTATGGAGATTCTATTTCGATTGAAAGGAATTGAAGTGACAATATGGGGTTTAGTGATATAAATCGGGACGGACCTTAAATCTTCAAAGAACCAAGATGACAAAGCGTCCCATAGGGATGGATACTCCAAAATGGAGTCACGAAGCATGGGACGACGAAGAACAAACCCCCAATGAACGCCACCGCTAAATGCCAACTCTTCGAGGCAGAGAGAGGAAGTGCCTAGCCCTGCTCAAGTTAGACATACATGTAGGTCTTCTTTAAAAGCGCTCTTATGGCTACAGTTTGGACGGCTTCCAGCTTCCGAAAATACGGCCAGAGCTATTTCCATCCGGGCTCCTCACGCCCATCGCGCCCTCCGTATTTATTTCCTTTGTGATAGGGTGGATGTCCTAGAAGACAGCCACAAGGTAATCTAGATAAATAGGAGGACTCGAAATAGAGGAAAAAGGTTTCAGATTCTCTCAACGGTATATATAGTAAGAATCAGTTATTGCTGGCTGTAGTAGGGCTAACGAAATATAGGCCTTTAACAACTCAATTTTTAGCTCTGAGTCATGAAAAAATTTTAGTTTAAAGGATTCAACGCCATTCAATGTCCTTTAATCTTCTGAGCTGAGAGCTTTCACGACGTACATGACAAAACTTCTATATAATTAATAAATGACCATAATTTAAAAGAAAAAATCCTGTCAGGCAGAAAAAATAAGATATTTTTCATTAAAATGAAAAAAAAAACTTTGACATTAAACATTCATAAAAATGCTTATTTGAATATAAACGTTCTCTATAATAAAAAACACCACGAATAATATTTCAATTTCCAAGAAAAATTAAATAAATAACATAGGTCCCTGTCGTAGGACTTGCTTGACCTAAACGGATTTACCATGCTTCGTTAAATTGAATATAAATGGCAATAAACTACTATCCTTAAAAAACACAAAAGAACAATAAACGTAAAAGTTTCAGTAAATTAATTTGAGAAAATTAATTGTTAAAATTTTTTAACAATTATGTTTCGTAATAGTTTTCTTAACCCTTAAAACAAAAAATAGATTAACAGTTATACAACTCTAGCTCCCTGTAAACTTAAAAATTCTCTAATCGATTTGTAAAAAAAGCTTATGAGATTTATTTAACAATTACATTAGTAGTTACAGTAGTAAATTTTGCAGTTTCTTTCTGAAATGACAGGTAGCAAATGTTTTCTGATGACAGTTCGAAAAAAGAAAAAAAAAACTATAAAAATGTATAATAAAATCCGATAGGCGGGATAAATATAGTTGTCAAAGAAACTTGATTATCCCCTGATTATCATATTAACTTGAATGAAATCTACTAACAAGTCTATAAAATATTTGACAAGAAGGCACCTGTTATACGGTCTAACAGAGCTCTAAAGATAAGGGAACCACTTTTTTTCTTCTTTTTTTGGAAGTTGAACGAAGATTTGGGACTTCAAAGAAAGAAGAAGAGATTGACATATAATTCGAAAGATATAAAAGAGAAAACAAATAATCTAAGAATATAGGCAGTATTTATGTTGGAAAGAATTCGAGTCGTAAAAATAAATCAAATATGCGAAACACATACTAAACAACACCAAACTGATTAAAAAAAAACGACTCAAAACACACATTTTAATAAAAAAGAAAGATATAAAAACGGTAGACGCCGAAAAAAATTTAAAAAAAAACCTAACAGAGCCATAAATTGCACGTTTAATCAGGCGAGAAAATTCTTAATGACAGACACATGATTCACGTGAGAAATTGCGAGGCTCTGAGGGTTAGTAATGTCAAATCTCTAAAAGGACACGTTAAATACAGTCAAATCCACCTTAAGGAGATACAAGAAGTAGAAATAATTGATTGACCCATCAAGATAATGACTTTGAATTAATATTGTGCACAATACTAGTATACTTAATGCTACCTACATATTTTTTTCTTTGTTGCTGTAACAAAAATAATGAATGACTAAGAAAATAAAAAGTCCGAAACACGCAACGCTCACTAATCTGCTGTCCACTTCCATCAGGATCAAGGATTGCTCGGAATGAGGAGGTCTTCAACTCAAGGAGCTTCAGGAGTGTTGCCTTTTAGGATGGTTTTAAACCTCAAAAAAAGGGAATTTGATAGGGAAACACCGTTTCTTATCCAAAGTATCACCATTCAACCGATTCAGGTCAATGAAAATTTCACTTGAAAAATTAAGGATTTCAATTTTGAAGTAATATAAAACAAAATTAACATAAATTTTCACATGAGATAAGGAGACATTGATAATATATGTTTCACTATAATAATAGAACTAAATTTAATTTAAAATGTCTGTCTAAATTAATTTATTAAACGACGTATAATGGGCTGCATAATGGTGGCTTGTATCTAAATACAAACACAAAAATACAAAGAAACACTATTTTAAATAAATAATAGAATTTTGAACTACCTGTAACGTATTATTACATTAATAACGGACATTATTGAAAGCTACATCGCAAGTAAGTTTTTACTACTCTACTGTATCATAACAGGTAGAAAACAAAAAATGGAAATATTTTAAATACAATACAAAGGACAGTTTCCCAATTCAGAGTATAAATTTAGAAATACATACTAAGCTATACAAACACTAATGGATACAAGATGAATGGATAAATGACTATAGTTGTGTTTAGTAGAAATACACATATTTTAACTCTCCTTTATACTTGTGTTTGTGTAAGTTTCGGCGGGCTTACATGTGTGTATTATAAAATAAATAAAATACACTCACTTAATAACATGAGCTTAGAAAAAAAGATACTTATAAAGGAGGTTCATTTATTTATTTTTTTAATGATATTATGTTTAAAACTTATAATAAATCTACAGGTAATAAAATATTTCTCCATGTAATTATGAATTAATTTCAGCCTTATTAAAACTCAACAAAGATTTCTTATAATTTTTTTGAATGTATTTTTATGCATATATTACATAATAATTAGATGTGCGCTTGTACTGTGGTCATAAGTATATATAAATACAAACTAGATAACATTCATTGACATAAATAAATATATTTCATGGAAGGGAAAAATAAAAGAAGTAAATTCCAACTATGAATGACTGATAAGTTCTATCGCTAATCTAAAAGATATTGCAGACCTAACAGAGACTGGGAGCTCTATCAACGGCATTATACAACCCACTGCAAAATAAGTTATAAGTTATCACAGAACAGAAATTCTCATTTAAATATACATTTTAATTTTCCATCTGCCCGTCAAAAATGTGTGTGCTTTTCAGGGTAAACTTAAAAAAAAAACTCTATACATCCTGGTTACGTTTAACCGTATTGCACGTTTGCAAAAGTAAGTCTTTAGTAAAATAAGTTCATTATTGCTTTATTATTTGAGAATATCCATATAACTATAGTTTCTTTTCCTGGTTTGGTACGTGTCGAGGAATTATATCCTGTCATGTTTTCGCTCATCTACAAATGGCTTCTTCAGGCTCAATAGAGAATATAGAATGATTATCAATGATTAGCGCTTAGGAAGCGATCACAATATGAGCGAATGAATGGCACGATATGATTTTCAACAAAGAAGAAATTAAATAAGACGACCATCGAACCCTATATGAAAATTTGACAGTCTACTTAATTGATTAAGTATTAATTATAATTTAGCAACGGTACTCATAAAATATTTCATTTATACAAAAGTTTCTTATGTCAAAGACAACGCTGAGAGTCGAAGAGTAAATAATAGTCAGTAGTGCAAATGCAGACCGCAAAATGTACATGCCAATAAAAAATACAATTAAATTAATTTCACCAAATAAAAAATCATTTCAATATAAAAGAATAATTCTTTTAGCAAGGGAACTAATGTAAAGACGCCAATAATCGTAAGAGATTTCATACAAGCTGACCAACCGTTTCAAGAGTAATTTCAACGATGGCCTTCGAGGAATATTGGAAGTCAATACGTTGATTAAATTAAACGTAATAAGGAGAGGTAGAGGAATTACAGTCTATAGGCAATTATTGTCGCTACAAAGCTGACAGAGAAATTAGTATGTCATATGAAATTGAAATATCGAATAGTGAATCCCGACTCTACTGGTTAGGAATTGAGCAAGCACGAGATCTTAGTTGTTAAGGAAGGACTCAGGGCTCTATACTCAAAAAGCGCAGTCAGGTTATTTCGGTCTACGCCTGCTTGTAATGCCCCATTGGTTTTCCCCCAGTGCTCCTAAGGGCACTCATCCCACGTCGGAAACCATTCTTTATTGTAACGGAGAGAAGCGGGTGGCGAAAGAGTTGTACAAAGTCAAGACTTTTATCCATTGACAAAGCATCGCTCTAAACCATCTTCCAGTAAACACCAAATATTTCATTATTAGATGATTTTAGTTGGGGTTTGGTTAAGGTAGATCCAAAAAACACAAATTTAAAAAGTGTATTTTTTTTTAAAGGATTCAGGACTGACATGTGAACATAGGGACAGGACGTCCTCACTCGTCTTCATGATAGCCCTGAAGATGAGAGAGGACGTCCTGTCCCTAAGTTCACATTTCCATGGCGTCCTCAGTCATCTTCATGATAGCCCTGAAGATGGCTTGCAATGTAATTTCTGCTTGCCGAAACGTTGGCAGATAATCCTTAAAAATAAATACATTTTTTAAATTTGTGTTTTTTGGATCTACCTCGACCGAACCCCAACTAAAATCATCTAATAATAATATCTATGGTCAAAAAAACTCTCCTTTCGTACCAGATCTTTCATATTCCCACAAAGCATACAACAAGGAACAAATCTTAAAGGCGAATAAATCATTTTTCAACATCTCGAATCAATTAACATATTTTAGATCTCTGAATAGGTCGTACTATTAGATGGAACAAGTTTAATTTGATATGAAAACATTCCGAGACACGAAATGGAGCTGTTTAGTAACTTGATTTTCTTAGAAAAACGCCAAAACTGGTAATAGCAGTATGTAAAAAAATAAATTTATCTAAAATATAGCTAGATAAAATCTGTTAATATTAAAGATTTTTTTTTACAGTATTTATATTTATCAATATGGATTATAAGAAGGGATTATATGAGTGTTAAATCTTGAAAACTCAGGAAATTATTTTGCATTCGAGTAAGATAAACATGGCATATTGAAAAATTACAGTATAATAATACCAATTTATATCGTAATATAAATTCGAGAAAAAAGTACATCTGTTTGGAAAGAAAGTTTCTACATTTGAATCAACTAATTTGATTTTTTATCCCAATTGGAAAGTAGAAACAGGAAATATTTTCAAAGAAGTGGTAAATATAAAGCAGTTAAGTAAATGCCTACACTATTAGTTTTGCGATTGAAGGAATGTTAAACAGTAAATGAGCTAAATCCCGGATGACAGAAAGAAGATGGGCGGTAAAGGAAGGAGCAGAATGACAAGAAGATAATGGATACGTCTGTGGAAAAGACAGGGCCAGTTGCAGCGAATCAGATGACAGTCAGATGCACGTCAATTTTGACTTGACTACTTCTTGGCCAGCTCGAGCCATCGTACCCCACACATCCAGCAGCAATCCTGATGGAAGCGTTCGCTTACCTAAAATTAGCGGCCATATCGACTCCTTCCAGCATTCCTCAACAGTGACACTCCTTTTCTAAGTGGTGCTGGGGTACAGGAAACGGGTTTCCAGAAATACGCACTTTAAATGACAGCAAATATGTAAAACTGTAGGGTAAGAAAGCAACAAACACACCCCTAATCAGTCAGAAACGATTAACCCCAGAAGTGACCCAACAAAATATGGCCTGTTCTCCACTTAGTGATGTAGCTTAAGTAAATGAAGATGAATATATTGTCAAATTGGTATTACTTGTAGTAACTGTAGCACCGTATTTTCATATTAAAACAACAAATATTACGATGTCCATAACCAACTAACACAACAAGCTCAACTTCTTTAAGTCCGAGAAATGAACGATACTGGATTGAAGTAAAGCCATAATTCGTTAAAATGTAATTAAGTTACCATAAGTTTCAATGTCTATCAATGCCAAAAAATAGATCACTTTACCGGCACTAAAGGGCACAACGGGTGCAAAGAAATTGTCAACAGAAGAAGTACAGGGAGAGTTACAATTTGAATTTAATTATTCTTGCTGTGACTTCAATAAAAACGACTGAAATATAGAGTGAATTTCCAAATGTGGAACGGATAGGAGAAGCCATATAATAATCCTATAATAATAATCCTTTGCTTTTCATCCCTCAAATGAATCTCTTTTGAATAAACACAGGAGCTGAGGGAGGAAGTCGGGTTAAACAGAAATTGTGACGCGGGTATCATGAACCATGATGTACTAAATCCATGATGTATGGATACCGAACCATATGATTTAATGTACCAAAATTAAACACTCTTATATTACTTATTGCCTATTACCTAGTCGTAACACAGGGATTCCTTGTCCGTCCTACAGATAATTATTTTCAAATGATTGGTTATTTTAAAGTATTACCAGTTTAAGATTATTGGATTCTTAAGATTTTTAGCGGAGTCAGAAAAAAACAACAAAAAATCCATCATAAATGACACAGTAGAATTATAATTATAATCGTGAGATATATAATAAGAGGGAGTCCCCCATACCACATGTGGCTCATTATGGACCTTGAGATATCCATCATAGAATAAAATTGAGAAAAAACTCGTTGGCGGCGTGAGGCTTGCGGGGGTAGGGGGTGGTGGGTGAAATGTGCGAAGGCGAAGTGAAAGAAGGGGTGATGAGGAGATTCTTGCCAGCGGTGCGACCAGCGACACCTGTAAGATTTCTTAGGACGATCACACCGGCATACCTTACAGCCACAGTTTAACATACCATACCGATAACAGACCATTACAAGGGGCGGTCGCTATTCCTGCTCGGAATTCACTTCGGCCCGATCGGCATTCTCGTGGAGGCCGTCACTCAGGCCTCATGTGGGCGATAAGGAGTACCCGCTTGCACCAGACCGAAGCTACTGGCCTTCATGTTGCCCTCTATTCTAAGCCTCAGATGTTTGTGTAATTAATTACCCATTCCTGTCGGTTCATCGACCCAGAGACCATAGCCGAGAGGATCGTTACCTGTCTATTGTCAGTCTCTGGGGTCTCGTCAATTAATATTTTAAGAATAGCTATTAGAAAATACCAGGAGAGTAGGATGTAATACTCACTCTGACCTACAGCTTTCTTTATAATTAATACTAAAATCGTAAAAGTAGAGTCATAAGAAACCATAATGATATTGGGATACACAACACATGTACAAAGAAAATGGTATACTCCTTGCGGGGGCACATGAACGTTACCAATCCATTATTAGAAAAACAAGATGTATAGAAGCTAGCTGAGTGCAGTGCTTTATGTCAGTAATGTCATCTCGAAAGCATGTAGCTGTACAATTATCCTTGTTAAATTGTAATGAGACAATGAACGACCTCTGACGTTTACAGTAGTAACGGTAACGGTCCGTAAATAATAGCGCTCACACAAAAAACACAGAAATGACCGTAATTTTATTAATGAAATTTTACTGGTAGGCATCTTTGTTTATAGCAGATTTCCCGCGGAAATCAAATGCTAATCCTACATTGAAAAAGCTAAAAAATATATATGAGCTTATTTTAGAAAAACCGTTCGATGAGTTTGTTATAGTTGAATTGGAACGAGAAAGAGGAGGATTAAAAAAATGTATTATCCCAAAATCGTCATTTTACTTTACTTCACAAGAAAAAAAAAGTATAGAAGAAAATACCTCTAATTTTTTTTCTTTAGTTCAAAACGCATACATAATAAGACATATTTATGTCGAGCCTTAGCATTACTATTTTTTTTTTTTTTTTTTTTTTTTTTTTTTTTTTTTTTTTTTTTTTTTTTTTTTTTTNAGAATAATATCTACGGTCAACAAACTTTCCTTCTCAATGTTCAAAAGGAAAAATAGTATTAGTGAAAAAACCTTAATTATTAACCTCATGGAAATGTGAACTTAGGGACAGGACGTCCTCTCTCATCTTCATGATAGCCCTGAAGATGGCTTACAATGTAAGCCGAAACGTTGGCAGATAATCCTTTATTAAAAAATACATTTTTTATATTTGTGTTTTTTGGATCTACCTTGACCGAACCCCAACTAAAATCATCTTAGAGTAATGAATGAAATATTAGTTCAAAACAGTTGAAAGGAAGGGTGGCTTAGATGATGAGCAAAATTTATATCGTTAACGAATTCGTTTTCATTTGAAAAAAAAAAGTTTTTCTATATTATTTATTTAAAAAATTATTGAGAAAGATATTTAACTGCAAAAGCAGAGAGCTTCTCATACTCTTTTATATCGGTCAGACTAGAACAAAACATGTCTATCTCGAATTGAGACAGGGAAAATTTGTTTTGATTACGCAGCTCCTGCGTGAGGGACTTCTTGACTGAAATTAGCTTTTAGGACAGTTTCGTAGCACCACTAATGAAACAAGAAATTTTTTTTTAGCAAAGTAGTTAACTTTAATTTGTCGGAAGATATTCCAAAGACTGACAGATGAAAATATTAATCTTGATTGATGAAGGCTTACAGAATGGAGAAAGCGAAAAAAGAGGAAGGCGATTTCACAATAAATTACACACATGTTCTAAACAATCTTTGCTCCATATTATTTGCGATTTTCGAAGAAAAACAAGCGAAGAAAAAAATTAAAATTGGACAAGAGACGAAAAGCTGATCAATAATAAAATTCCATTATCCACCGAATTCATATTTTTTTAAGAAACTTTTCTTGGAGTGAAAAGGGAGAAAGTTGGCTACTTAAATTCACGAACTGAAACTTAAAAAAAAAAAAGGAACACTCAAAGAACCCCCCCCCCCCCCGTAGAGAAGCAATGATGCTTCTAGGGAAAGTGGAGAGCTTCCAGTCTGAATAAGCCAAGGAAGAGTGCGTATGGCATACTAACTACTTCACAGAGAACTCTTAACATATCCAGCCATGTATAATTCATATATTATCCACGCACTTTATGTATATATTTCAAGTCATATGATCGGCGCTCCGAACATGTCATAAGAGATATGTCTTTCATAACCCGCCGCTATATTATACCCTGCTACTGAGCTACGCCATAAATTTGAATGACGCAAAGTTAAATTAAGTATAATAATAGGGGGAAAAGTAAGCGTATCACTGTAAACTAAAATAAAGAAGTCCGTCACGCTGCATATTCTAAGCAGATTTCCAATAATTCCTTAAAGGTGGATTATAAATTAGATTAAAGGAGGAAATTTAGTTTATAATTACAAATTGAAGAACAATGAGAGTGAAAGATATTAAGATAGACAGAGTTATGTAAAAATGTAAAACAAACAGAAGATTAAAAAATTTTAACTCACACTTATAATGATTTGTAAACTTTCATTTAAGTCGAATAACAATGTTCGTTATTTCACTAATCATTTAGTAATTTATAAAAATATGAATTATTTAAATTAATAACAAAATTAATAACTGATATAATTTGAAATAATTATTAATTTATAATTACGAATACAAATTTTGTTCTCTCCGCTTTCGCATTTTAATGAAAAAGCCAATAAATATTGAATTTGGTACTATATTTTAAAAATAGGACCTGAATAAAACTAGATGTCACATTCTTTAAATATATTTCTTAACCAACTCATCCAACGGTTTAAAAAAGGAGGACATATACATATATATATGTTGTTTTTTTTTACAAAGTTAGTTAAATTAATTACCATGGTTAGAGGTTAGTTGGCAGTCGAGTATTAGGCAAGAGAAATAAGTCAGGGTTTCGCCCAGGAGCAGAAAAATAAAATACTCCAAAATTGTTGGGTTATTATCTTATTATTGCCAAAGTTTTAATAAATACCTTATAAGTCATAATCACGGCTGAAATACAACACACACACTTTTAGACTAATAGAATTGTAGATGGGATTGATTTGATAGGGACGTTATATGTTATATGGCAGAAAAAAATACTTACAGGATAAAATAAAAATAAAAATTAGCAATAAAAATATGTAAAAAGAGTGTTTTATTTTTCTGATCCAGGCCGAAAAAAATTTCTCCAGCATCATTAATTAGTCGTGCTGTATGGCTAGGCATTACCTATTAATGTAAAAAAAGGAGAGTTTTTTTTTTTTTGGCCGTAGATATTATTCTTAGATGTTTTGAGTTGGGATTCGGTCAAGGTAAATCCAAAAAACACAAATTCATAAAATTTATTTTTTTAATAAAGGATTATCTGCCAACGTTTCGGCTTACATTGTAAGCCAACTTCAGGGCTGTCATGATACAATGTCATGAGAATACAATAATAATTGAAATTAGTATAATAGAGAATTGCAATAATATAATGTGATATCAAGAGTATGAATGTAGAAA